>BMAO01036237.1:0-33975 GCA_019973975.1 Trichonephila clavata
AAAAAGAAACCTACTTAAAATTAAAGGACGCGTGTTATTTCCCGTACATGAGGAAATACATTTATAAATATATAGCAACCTGCGACCAATGCCAAAAAGTTAATTATAAAAACGGATTACCAGCTGGTCAATTAATTCCGATAATAACGAATTTTCCGAATAAAATCGTGTCTTTAGATTTGTTAGGCCCATACCCTGCAACAAGTCCAGAACGCTATAGATTTATTTTAGTAATTACAGATAATTTTTCTAAATGGGTTGAAATAGTTCCCTTAAGGAAAGCTTCGGCTAAAGCAATCGCCAATGCATTTTTTGAGAATTATATTGCGCGTTATGGAGCTCCTGTACAGTTAATTACAGATAACGGCCCCCAAATGATATCCGAAGTTTTTGAGCAAGTATGTCGCAGATTGCACATAAAACACGTTAAAACTGTGGTATATCGTCCACAAGCTAATCAAACAGAAAGAGTTAATCGCACTCTTTTAAAAATGATTTCGAGTTTTGTCGCGGATAATCACACTAACTGGGATCAATTTCTGCAAGAGTTCGGTTATGCGATTAGGACAGCAGTACATGTGTGAGACAACGGGTAAAACACCGGCGGAATTATTTTTAGGTCAAAATTTAATCACCCCTTTTCAGAATTTAGTTATGGTAACTGATGGATCAGATTTAGTTTGTGGGAACATAGAAAGGTTGTTTGAGGAGGCTAGAGTTCATACAAAGCGCCAGCAAGAGAAGTGGGCGAAATATTATAATAAAAAGAGGCGTGAAAATAATGTGAAAGTTGATGATCTAGTATTAGTTCAAACTCACCCGTTAAGTTCAAAATGTAAAAAAATAGTAGGTAAATTTATGCCAAAGTTTGAGGGCCCATATAAAGTTCTGAGTGTAAAAAATAATAATAATTTAGTAATATTAAAATTTGGTAAAAGAATAACGGTTAATGTGGACCAGGTGAGAATTTACCATCAAAGAGAAGACAGTGTTGCCGAGTCGGAAAGTGACACTAGTAGTGATCATGGTGCAGTGACATCAGTCAGGTCGGATGATGCACAGTCGACATTGGTGCAATCGGAGAATGATGGGGGTTGTCGTAAAGGATCGAAATCAGGAAATGTAAATGGTAGTAGAGATATAGTTGCGAATAGACGCGATGGAGTGGAGGTGAGAAAAAAACGTGGACGGACGGAATCTGCTGTTTCTTCGTGGGGTGGCGTGTATAATTTCAGGAAAAAAAGACCTTTTTGGACTGAAAGAGAAAAAAGAGGAAGGCCAGACTCTTGGAGGGAAAACGTGCAAAAGAAGAAGAGACCAATGTCCCAGGTGGATCGCGAAAAAAGAAAGATTTCCTCGTCAATGCCGTCTCATCCCTCCAGAAAGCGGTATAGAAAGGTGGAAGAAAATAGTTCTGAAAGAGCAGTTCCAGGACCATCCCACAGATTCAAGTACAACAGACCTCATCAGGAAAGGAGCTGTCCATACAATCTTCGGAGCCGACGTCGAGTGGACAACAGCCAAGTTCCAGTTCTTACAAAGGAAAACAACGCCTCAGCAGGAGCATATCAACTTCAACGGACTCGATGGAAGAGGAGACCCAGAAGGTTGGAGCGCAGAGTGGACAACCCTAGGACAAGGTCATCCAGCACAGAGGCCATGGTTGGAGACAAAGCCTATGCAGATTGGATCTAAAGACTAGCCAGGTTGTATAATTCTAATTTGTTTATTTTTCCTCTGACAGACAGTTCGGAGTATTTTCTATGTGGGCTAGTCTAATTTTTTTTGTAAAATTAACGTACAAAAGTGTCACTGAGTTGTGTGCATTTTCATATCGGTTGAAAAGACTTTTGTATTTAATTTTTTTCCAAATTGTGGAAAAACATTTGTTGAATTGCAATTGTTTTGCTACACATTAAAGACGAGGCTTTATATGTGAGATTACTTGTATTGTTTGTTGTAATACATTCTATGTAAAAAATGTATATATTTTTGTGTGTAATTATTAAGATGTATAAGTAGTGTCTGGTTTCTGGGCGCGGCGTAATTAGGAATACTAACAAAAAACATTAACAGCGCAGCGCGATTGATTGGGAATTTTTGAAAATGAAACCAGATAAAAGTAAAATTGTTATGAAACTATATATATATATAATGTAATGTATGCCATATTTTATGTCAATAAGGAAGTTGTATAAAAGTTCTTTGCATTTAATGTCATGTTTTAGAAAAATTGACAAGGTTTCCTTTCAGGGCAGCAGTCCCTGAACATAGTGATGCGATGAAAACTTTGATGTCGTGAGAAGATATTAATGTAAAATTTTATTTATATTAGCACTTAAGTAAAGTGCATGATCAAGGTTTTTTTCTTGAAAGGTTTTCCCCTGATCTTCGCCCGAATGGGATGCACTGTAGGAATTATAAATGTGTACAAGAGCAATAAATTGGAGTGGAGTACCCCTTTTGAGTAGTCATTTCTGTGTGTTAGTTTAATTAAAGTTTCTAACTTAGAGAGTTAAAACTTTCTACAAGTTCAGTATTTTCAGGCATTATAAAGTTCGTGAGTTAACTTTCTACAAGTTCAGAATTTTCAGGCATTATAAAGTTCGTGAGTTAACTTTTTACAAGTTCAGTATTTTTAGGCATTCTAGAGTAGTTAAAATTTTGTGCAGGTTCAGTGTTTTTCAGATGTTAGGTAAATTAAGCGAGTTCTTGCAGGTCGCTTAGACCTTCAATAAGTCACGCTTTTTTTCTCGGAGGGGGGTTGTGACGGGTGCTTACGCGTTTCACTAACCTTCTCTCAAAATCTTTTAAATTGTATTTATTTTAACCAATCCCCACTGAGAGCTAAAAGTGTGACTTATGCAAATAAGATAGTTTCGGGTTTAGCGAGTTCGAAAGAGATATAAAAGGGGGAAATGAAATGAAGAGATGAGGATGACTACGTGTTTTGATAGAGGAGTTAACTACGTGATTGATTAAGAAGGTGATTCTAGGAGATTAGTTTAACTAAGTGAAGTTTGTTAGCTGAAGGAAGATTATTGAAAAAGATTCATTAATTCGGTTCGGACGTAACTGAAGATATCAAGAATTGTAACCGCTCTACAGATTCTTCAAGTATTCAAGAATCCAGTCTTAAAGAAATATCAGGTCTGTGATTTTTATAGATTAGATTTAAATGCGTAGTTTGATTGTATGCGTTATTCCCCGTGGTATCAGTTAGTGTTCCGTCGTTCATAATTGAATTCTGATCTCACTCCACTATAATTTGTTGTTCTTAAAGTTTGATTAATATTTGTGTATTTCTATCATAAGGAATAATAAATAGTAGTGATTTATATTTTATGTAGTTATTAATTATGAATCCAACATATCCAAATTTAGATAATGTGCAAAGAGGAGTTATAAATCATAGGGGTAGTGAGAGACTACGACAAAGTTTTATTTATTAATTAACCTTTAATTTAATTAATTAATATGTGCTTTTTAAATTTTAATTATTATATTTTATTACAGTTAGAAAAATTTAATTCTTTTAAAGTAGGAGTAGTAGTACCAGCTGTTAAACAGACATTAAAGCTAATTAATTTGCGAAAATTCAATATTAATTAAGCAGGGGTCTTCCCCAAACCAAAAATCAAAGCAAGGGGTCTATGAGACAAAAAAGTTTGGGAACCTCTGGGCTAAATAAATGGGACGAGATTCATGTTTACTTGGGAGAAAAAAGTCTGTAATATGATACTTTTTCTACAGAACACTTTTCTTCTCACATTAATTTATCTTTTGATAGTTTATATCTGTCAATAATTTATTTTTAAAATAAATTCTAAGACCATGTTGCGCATGTCAAATTATTTTTTGTTCAAAATCTTATTTAATCGTAAATCACATTTCATTTGTTACCCAAGAATATAGGAATGATTTAATCAGTTTTTCACATTAACCTGTTAAATCTTCTTCAGCTAACAAAATAGAGAGAATTGAAATTTGTTAGGTTGAATTTAATTCTTTTCAATACTAAGAGATGTGGTCCAAATAAAAAGACAATTTCTTCATTTATTTCACGATCAGCTGCAAAGCTGTTTCATTTACCATTTAATATTTTTCGAGGGAGAAAAATATTTTCATTTCAGAAATACTTACCTGTATGGATGCTGCTAATTGTTCGAGACTAAGATATTCTGGAAAGCCCATTCTACTTATTGTATGGCTGGTGTGTTTTGACGACCTGGATTTTATGCCACATATAGTATTAAATAACATTTTAAACTTTAAAATTTATGTAATATAAAGAGAATTTAAATTTATGGCATTGCATTTATAATTCTACTTAATTCTTGTAAACGTGGTTTGCTTAATGTAAATGAAATGAAAATTTATTTTTTTATCATTTGAAAAGATGTTTCAGTTAGGTGCCATTAATTTTTTTTTCCTCTAAGAAAAATGGTTTTTTATTTCATAAACTTTTTTCCGCATGTATGCTGCCAATGGTCCTTCCGTGGAATAATCTATGAATTCTCTTCTATATATTACAATATGCTGAAAAGGGTGTATCGTGATAACCTGGAATTTGTACAAAATGTAATATTAAAACTCATTAATACATTTTCCAGGTTGTTAATGTATACCATTCCTTAAGAAAATTCACGCTGATTATGTACTAACAAAAGTTACCTTTTATACTTTTTACCTTATGTTGATTGTATGTATTTAAATCATTTCTATATCACATGTACAAAAATTAACATATTTCGATAGTTCGGGAGGGGGATGAAAAACTTAAATATTACTTTACATACAGACTTACCTTAAATAAAATGATGTAGTTAATTTTAATTTATGTAGTGTTTCTATATACGTGTGTTGTCCCTGTCAGCTATAGGAAAATGCATTTAATTACATATATTATCCAAGAAACAAAATTAAATATTTTAACCAGGAATTAAAGTGTTATTCTTTAAGGACTGAAACTGTCAATTTATATTTATTTTGAAAGCAATAGTTTTTACTATGAATTACTTCGTATCATATATAAAAACCCCTATCTTTCTTTATAGCAGGTAAGCTAAAACTTTTATTCCACTCTTTTAAATGAAGAAGAAATTCAGTAGCGTGTTTCAATTTCAACACTATCCTATCTATGGCTAAAATATATATTACACATTTAAATATATTTCTGGCAATAGCTATTTCAGATTTGCAAGTAAAAAAATTGGGTCTTTAGAAAAAAATTAAATTTAAAAATAGATTCTCTATCGTTAATAGAATATTTTTTAAAACTTAACTCTTGTTTTCAATTTGTATTGTGTACACTCTTATTTCTCTAGAGTGAGAAGAGGCGGTATCGAAATATTTACTAGAAAAGGGGGCACCAGTTCAAAAAGGTTAAGAACCTGTGTTTTAAAGTATAAAGGTTGAGCTTGAGTTTACATACTCTTAATGCACCACCTTTTTCTCTGGAAAAATGGTTATTTTCTTTACAGCATTCTAAATAAAAGATTGTCCATACATCCTTCAGTATTATTTAAAAATGTATCAACATAAAATATTGCATATTTAATTTTCCTTGGCTGACATAGTTTTTTTAGTTATTTCTACGTACCGCATTTCAGATTATATATTATTATAAATTTATTAATATAACATGCACGCAACGATGTAAGGTTTTGTTTCTCTGTCTCTCGTCATTATAATTTTCACTTAATTTTTCATCTCCTGGAATATTACTTTTTCTAGATAAGGATATATAGGTAAAGTTGTAAATGAATTTTGTAAGGTACAAGGTGGTATGATGCACATCCGGAGACATAAAGACAAGCAAAAGTACTTGATGTAAAGATGAATGTTTATCATGCAATTATTTTTAAAATGGAAATTAATTTATGACACACACATAAGTGTGTTCTTTACTTCAAACTTTATTCTTCAACTACGTTATCATGAATCTGAAAAAAACAACATGAATGAAAGTTAGATACCCAAAATTTTTTAAAATTTCATATATTTACCTTTCTTAAATTTTCAAAATAGAAAAACTATTTGCAGAGTTTCTAACGGGACTCCGTTTAGTGGAGTTTAACAATGTGATTATTTCAAATGTCACTAGTTTTCAGCTTTTGCTCGTTTTATCACTTAAAGATTGATTAACTTTGATTATTACTTATTGACACAATAATCATGATATTTTCGAGTTGATTTGGGCATTTTTTCTTATTTCTCCTATGGGTAATAAATAAAAATTTGAGATTTCGGAATTCATTACCAAGACACTGTGTGTGAGGGGGGGGGGCGTGCGTGTATCACACTAAATTGTAACTTATAAACAACTCTCGTATTTACAACAGATTTTCTTCTAACACAAATTAATTAATTTACGTAAATTTACACTAGCACAATTTCACACAGTAAAATACAAGTTGGTCCGCGTCTTCTCAATATGGTATGATCCCAATGAAAATTTGTCAAGCTTTTTTAGCTTCCAATGTTGCTTCGCTGTATTGTCCTTCTACAGGCGGGGAAGAATCTTCTAGGCGATTCTTGGTTATTTTCTTCGCAATGTCTTAGATCAGAGGTTCCCAAACATTTTTGCCTCACGAACCTCTTGCCCTTTTTTTCGGTTTTAGGTAGACTTCTGTTACCTAACATTAATTTTTTTTTCACATTTATGAGCTTAAATTTCTTTCTGACAGCTGGTGTACTACTTACTTGAATAGAATTTAATTTCAAGCTGTAGTGAAGGATAGTATTTAAAACTTAAGTAGCACGTGTTAATTAGTTAAATCAAAAGCTAATTAATTATAACGTGTTTATGTATTAGTTAAAATTTAATTAATGCATAATATAACTGTTAGATAAAATGACTGCACAATAAACAAAAGATTTTAATGGGAGGGATAAATCTGGTGTTTCAATAATAAAACTTCAGTATTTTGTATCAATCCTGTCAGGTTTAACCCTAAATTTCCTGTGTTAATGTTTTTTTTCCAGTTATTTTTTAGCTATTTTTTTATTTATTATTTTTTATTTTGCTTTTTCTCTGGTTTTTTCCGTGTGTGGGCGTGCGTGCGTGCGCTTTCTCACAATATCCATAATTCGGTACAAATAACTGGTACGTCTTTTTTAAGGGTTTTTGTAGGTTAAAACGTCTTGACACATTGTCTGTGACAAATTGAGAAAATTCAGTGTTATACTTTTTTAACTTAGTTCTGGAAAAAACACTGAAATGGTCCTTGTTTTCATAAAATTTATGCTGTAACCTTGTAATAACGAATGAACATTACGTTTAGCAAATAAATCTGTTAAATAGGTAAAATCTGGTTGCCACTTGATTATATTTTCTTTTAAAATTAAAGACACGATCTGATTCAAGGAGAACCACTATTATAGCCCCCATTTACACCTAATGGACCCCCAAATTATTTTATTGCTGACGTGAACCCCTTTCAAGTTGTCATAGACCCCTGGGGGTAGATATGGACCACTTTGGGAATTACTGTCTTAGATGCTACTGAAGTTTTCTAGTAGCATCTATATTTTTCATTACATTCGTCGTCAAAATCCTCGCCCACGTAACAGCATGCCTTCAAAGTGCTTTGAAGGACGACTAGAGGTGATCAAGTGTCCCAACAAATTTCTCCACCCTGTTACACTTTATGTAATCGCCGTAAACCTCTCAACAACAAACCGGATGGGACACTGGTGGGCCTGGCCGCCTCCACTAACGTATGCGCTGCTCATCAGCATTGAGACTGAATAGGGAACCATCGATGAAGTTCACACGCCTTTTTTTGGTCACTCTTCAGTTCTCCCGAGGTTCCAATCCCCACTGCCTGTGATGAGGGGTCAATGGTAGTCGTCTTAATTCGATATGGTACCCTAAAAATCATCAACCTGTCGAAAAACCTTTTATTGGCTTATTTGATACCCCAAATCCTTATAAATATGACTGCAAAATTTCCAAGCTTTACCTGCATTTTTTATTAAGTTATGGAGCAATATTTGATTCTGGACAGTAACTACCACGCCGACATTACAGATTATCTGCTAGAATAGAACCTGATCAAAATGAATTAATTATTTTTCTACTGCGCATCAATGTGAGACTGACATTACATATGTAGTAACAAATCATTTCAAGAAAGAACTGTGCAATTCATGCAAAAATTCTAGTTTGTGAATTATTTATTGATGAGCAAATGGATTTGGTCAAGATTAAAAAGTTGTGCTTGCATTTTATGATTTTATTATGAATGAAATTAAAACTTCAAAACGGATTCTCCCAAAACACATAGACTAAATCTCATTTTGACAACTCAGATAACTAAAATCTAATTCGCAAGAATAGAAAAATTCTCCCATTTCTATATATTTGTTTTTGGTGATATATATATTTCCCATGCGTGTGAAATTCAACACTTTTATTATTAAAATATTTTAAGATATTTATTTAAGCAAATGCACATATACAGTTCTTAGATTTTGATATATTTTACTTATAAATTGTTATTTGATTTTTCTTTCATTCGTGCACATTATTTAACATGCGAAGGCTTTTAAAATCATGAAAGTATTAAGTAAAGGCATAAACATTTTTGTACATGTTGCGCATTAGCTCTGAGCATGGAATTAGCTCTAAAGTGAGTGTATTTATTTTTTGTATAATTATTAAGATAAAGTTTTATGAAATATTGATCTTTCATTCGTTTTTTTCTATATATTCATTATTACTGTATACGGTTTAATTGTTCTACATTTGTGCAATTTTTTTATGGGAAGCAGTTTTAAATAAGCTAATTAACAATTCATAAAAATTTCAGATTGTTCGATGAATATTATATCATGCTATTCATGGAATGAAAACTTCAAACTCATTTTTCTTCATGTTCCATTTTTGTACATATACTATTATTCAAAACCCTAAGGCGTTTTTAATAATTGAAGTATGGGTTTGAAATTTTTTATGCATGTTCTGAAAGTATGTTTTGTAAAACTATACATGTGTGTGTGTGGGAATCAGCTCTAACATGTTTAGTACTTTTTCTAAAAACTTTCAAAATCAAAATTAATGTTTTTTTTAAAGATTTTTTTAGAGTTTTAACTATAAAAAAATTAATAAAAAATTAAAGAGCAGGAGCAGAAAAAAAACCATGCTCAGTTTTATGTAGTATATTATACGGTACGAGGAAAAAAATCTTTGAAGGAAAAGAGACATATTTTAAAAAGCCTTAGGATTTTAAAAAATGTTTTAAAAAATTCAAAAAATTTAAATTTTACAAACATTTTGCAACAAATTTAAAAAAAATTTGTATGGAATTATTATTACATATTAACTTTTATAAAATACAATTAAAACCAAATATCAAATATTAAAAAAAATAAAACGTGGAAAGCCACGCGATAGAAGTAAAACTTCTTTCGCGACGTTGGCCGTAAATGCAGGAATACATCTAATTATATTAAATTGCGTCACCCATCCGGTATAGTGGTTAGCGACGCTGACTGCTGTGCCGTAGGGCCTGGGTTCGAATCCCGGAGAAGACATGGGTGTTTGTAAATGTATAGTGCCTTCGCGGCATGGGGGTACTTTAAATAGCCGTCGAGCCGCAAGTCCTCTCGTGAGGTTGGTGGAAGGGGAAGAGAGGTGGGGGGCCCTGATCACTCCCAGGGTGTTCTCCCTCAAAATCGGGGTGGAACCGAGCCAAATCTTACTGTCACCTGCATGGTACTCAAAACTACGGCCAACGACAGGCGTAAAATATAGCCCGATGCCATGATGAATTTCATGGGCCTCAATCTGACTACGTCAGACAGGTGGCATAAGAAACAACAACATATTAAACTGCTGAGAGAATTTACTTTAATCAAATAAAATTCGAACTTCATTTATTGTATGAAAATATTTTTACTCAATTTTGTGCATCATCATTTTCCAAGAAAGAAACAATAGGTGTGTGGTAACTGAAGTAGGATATAAAAATCCTCGATTGTAGTCAATCAAGAAAATGTGAGATAATTGCATCAATCGTGGTTCCGTATACTCTTTTTCCTTCTCTAGAATCAGTATTCATTGCCAAATTCAGTGTCTGTTTCAAGAATTCAATGAGTGGCTTTGCTTCTTCCGAAGCAAAATTAACATTAAAGTCTCCAGTTAAGTTAATCGGCTTTTAATCATCCTCGGATCCAATGATTGCAGCAGTCTCTGATGTGTACAGCACTAAAACTTTATGGATAAAGATGATAAAAGTTGAGGTAGAACTACCTGGTGATATATAGACTTTCACTTGGACTTGCTGCTAGTTTTGCTTTTGTTTTTCTTTTTTTCCTTTCACGAAACTTTTTTCTACTTTTTGCATTTGCTCTAGGCATTCTGACCAGAATTAATTTTAATTCAATGGAAATAAAAATTAATGCAATACTCACAGAAGTCACTGTATTTGTTTACAAGACGCTATCCGTAGTGATTCTTGGGTGAACGTTAGTGACATAAACACAATGTCCCAGACACTCCCGTAATGGGTGAGTGAGTGAGTGAATATTAACGCCCCGCTGTTCAGCTACACGAGTGCTTTTGGGGACGATCCACGTAATTTTGAACCATGGTCAAGTGACGCGGACGACACCTGAGCTGGCACCCTCCTCTCCTAACTACCACACCACACCAACGGGAGGACGTTTGAGCTCTCGACAGATTTAATGTGCATCGCGCCCCTACACGGTGGGTCTTCAGTGGTACTGGGATCAAACTCATGACACGCTAGCCCCGATCCGATGCCTAGACCCCTCGGCTACTGCTGCCACCTCCCGTAACGGGAAGAGCGATATAATGGTAATACTTTGGGTGCGTTTATTCGTTGAAAATAGCACGTTTTTATTACATAAAAACTACGAAAATACGCCACACGAGTTCGTTACGAGTAGCATACTCTCACTTAACATCTCCAATACCTAAGCGCCTTCAGTCCCAAATGCAAGATACCCCACTCCATACCACCTTTGCAGTCGTCCAACTTTTTCACGGATATGACGTAAGTCACATGGTGACCCCCCCCCCCCCGCCGTTCTCTTTTCCGCCCGCTCACTATCTCCTCCCTATGACGACGTTTCGGGGGGATGGCGGGGAATCACTACTTCCGTTCGCTTTTTCACTGTTACGCAAAACTGGGCAAATTTCCCATTCACTCCGTGAGCAAAGAAGTTATACTTCAAAAATTGTGAAGATGGTACCATATCGCCTTAATGATCATCGATTCCTTTTACCTGTGTCGGTTAGTCTCCGTATGACTTCCCTTGGTACCACTGGAAAGTGGTAAATGGCGTCGAATCAATTGTAGCGACATTTGTTGGTGACTGACATTATTATGATGATGAATGACCTCTTATGACTGAGTATTTTCCGCGATGATACGTTATCCTCTCTGGGATCCATTGTTGCCAACATCGAGCAACTACCTTATCACTCCGAACGAGGGGGTGGCCTAAATGCCTGTTCGACCAATCTACTTCTCTGAGGCCTACTATACGCACCCTCTCAAAGTTCGACAATTATTCACACTGTCACCGGTTACGTCTCCGAGACATCTCCAGTGACAATGCCGTCCATCTAAGGCAACAGATTTGTTTGAATAACCCTATAGCACAAACTGTTATGATTTTAAATTCTCCCAGCTGAGCATCTCATTTGCGCATCGTGCGCTTACCCTTGTCTCGTTGGCGTCGAAATTTTAATCATTTGCATGTCTCATACCAGACTACATTCCTGCCAAGTTTCGTGATAGTGGTTCAATTTCTTTTTAGTGTATATATTTTTTGAGGCATACGGACACACATATCACAGTACGTAACTTATTCATAACTATCCTATTTACAGTAGATTTTTTCTTCTAACAAGAAACAATTCATCTACGTAAAATCCACGTTAGCACAATTTCAGAGTTTACACAGTAAAATAAATTAGAGTTTAAGAAAACCACAAAACACGCCTTTATGGTGAATTGAACTAAAAAGTAAAAAAATCGTTCTTAATATAAGAATAAAATGATGAACGAGAAAATTAATGTCATTGGGGTAAAAGCGGGGAGGGGGGTGGGGCTCTATATCATAGGTTCCCAAACTTTTTAGCCTCATAGACCCCTTGACAGTTTTTTCAGTTTGGGCTAGACCCCCTGCTTACCTAATATGAAATTTGTGCAAATTTATCAACTTAAATGTGTTTTTGACAGCAGGTATAGAGTTATTTACTTTAAAAGATTGAAATTTTTAACTGTAGTGAAGTATAGAAGAGTTTAAAACTTACGAAAATACGTGCTAGTTAATTTAATTAGTTAGTTAATTAAATTCGTTTAATTAATGCATAAAATAACTGAGCAACAAACAAATGCTTGTAGAGGGAGTAAGGAATCTGGGGATGCAATAATAAATTTTCAACATTTGGCATCCATCTTATCAGGTTTTAACACTAAATATATTTCCTAGGTTAATAGTGTCCAATATTTTCTTCTTTCTCTTTTGTTTTGGAGATTGACAAGCGGCACTGAAATTCCTCTCATCGGAAAAACAGTTAAAAACTTTCTCAAGTTATTCCATACTATGGAATAAATAACAGGTATATATATAATTAAAGCTAAAATTGTTGACATCGTTTGTAATCTTTACTTCAAGATCTTCGTTAGTGCATATTCCTAGAGCTTAATTCTTATAATCTGACATTTTTTTTCAAAGTGACCCTATAAATTCATTGTCTACTGTGGTACTACGATAGTCAAAACATTCTCAAACCTAGTCTTAAAATCTAAAAAAAGGGCCTTTAAATGTTGGCAACGTTCAACATTATGCTCCTTTAGCTTAATTCTGGCAAGAAATGCTGAAATGGAATTTGTTTTAATAAAATTTATTCTGTCGCCTTGTAAATACAATTAAACCTCATTAAATTTAGTAAATAAATCTGTTAAATAGGTAAGTCTAGTTTCCACTCGATTAAATTTCCTTTTTATATTAGTCACGATCTGGTTTGATGAGAGCCACTATCGCAAACCCCCATTTACATCTCATGGACCCCCAAATTATTTTTTGGCTGTCGTGGACCCCTTTCAGTTTGTCATAGACCCCTTTGGGAATCACTGCTCTATATTAATTGTTATAATTTCTTACTAGTTCTATTCCAAAGTGCTGAGGTAGTGCAAAAATGTAGTACAAAGCACCCCACGCTTTTACCCCAATGACGTTAATTTTCTCGTTAATCATTTTATTCTTATATTAAGAATTTTTTTTTCTTTTTAGTTCGATTCACTATAAAGGCGTGTTTTTTAGTTTTTTTTTTAAACTATAATTTATTTTTCATTTTTTAGTTTAATCTACAATAAAAAATATTTTTTTTTAGTTTTTTAAACTATCATTTATTCATTGTTGATTTTATCCTTGAGTTTGGTATTTGGAGCCGGAATTACGTGGCTGCTGGACAGGGTCGATCCTAGGGTGTCGGTCCCCCGCGTGCGAAGACCTAATGTGCCGCCTCTCTAGAGAATTTTTCATATTTTGACTAATACTTATATTTAATTACTTATTGCAATACTTATGTATTTAATTACTTATTACAGTATATACTTATATATTTAAATACATATTTAATACTTATATATTGAGGATATAAACTCATCTACCTGTATAAGAGTAAAAAGTAAAACATTAATAAAATTGCAAATATAATTTAAAGTGCAAAACTTTATTTTTTGATCAGCTTATGGGTTATGATCGCGATAAAACACTTTAACAAAGTAATAAAAAGGCAAAAACACACATTACGTTTGAAATAAAAATAGACATTTTGCCATTAATAAAGTGAAACACACAACACAGTATTTACTCAGAAAATATAATCTAATAAAAAAAAAGTACTAAATCACAAACCGCGTGAAACTAAAAGTGTATAAATCGGTCCTTCTACAAAGACTACTTAATAAATAATTAATAAAATAACTTTTCTGGCTTTCTAAGAAGCAAATTTGTCAATTATTTTGATAAAATCAATTTTTTTTTTTAGAGATTTCGGATTCAATAAAGAATCTGTCCATCTGAAAGCCTTTATTGTGTAGTATTCCTAAAAATACCTAGAAAAAAATTCTAAAATATATATCTTGCTGTTCGTGAATCTTCCACTAATCTTCTTGGGTAAAATTATTCTTTTTAACTGTGAGCTCAGTTGAAAACCTTTCTCGGTGAAGTAGACGAGATTAAGGCAATTGTATACTTTTAATTTAAACGTTAGCTTTGGAATAGACGATAATGGTTGATGGTCAATGGTTGAGAGTTGAAAGCTGAGATTGAATTGTGAATAGGATTACGACCAGAGGTCTTTTAGTTAAACAAGTTACCTAAAGAGAATTCAAACGTAGGAGTCAAGAGCGTTCCAGTATTCAGATAAGTGCTTTTATTTATATGATAGTTAAATTAATCCTAGACAATTGCTCTTCCGGGTTTAATGTTTAGTGCATTCTCTCCTTTTAATTATCTTGGTTGATTAAGTAAAAATAGTAATGAAATTGTGTTAAGATTACTATGGCTGATCTTTGCTCGAACCCCCAGCGCCAACATCCTCTGGGACTTTACAGAGTCAATAATTATAGTGTAATATTTTGCTTTTTTGACAGTACGTATTATTTCATTGCGAATAGATTGGGCTAAAACAGTAATTATTTTCAAAATACTTCCCTAAGAAATGTGGAATACGCGTTTTATTATTTTTGCATTTACTACATTATTAAGGTATTTTGAAATAACTGAATCAAATTTGGCCAATATCTAAACTGTATTTAAAAAATTATAATTTTCTCAACTTCGTACTTGTACCTCTGAATGCCAAATTTTGACTGGCTAAAAATTGTATTTCAGCTATCATTCTTTCAATGATGGGGTGCCATCGCTTTTTTTCTCTCGATTGTATACATTTCGTTGCTCTGCATCAATAGCAAAAATTTTTTCCAGCCTTGCCTTTAATTCGCACCACGATCTTATACAGTTTACGTGTCTTAGAGTATTTTCATGGTTATTCTAATAATAATAATACACATTATACTTCTCATTCCAATAAAAATCCATCTTTTAGCTTCCTAAAGAATAGCAGTTCGGTATATTTTCGATAACATTTAAATATTAACACATTCAATCTTATTTAAAAATAAATTTATAATAATTCTATTAGATTTATCTATCATTAAGTTAAAAAAGAAGGTTTACATTGAAATAACTACCTATTATTGACTTAATTCCCAAACTTTAAATAATTCGAAAGAATGTTTAGAAAATGCATTTTCGATACTTGATGAGCAATAACACAATTAATTATCTATATATATATAAAGGAGAAAAGCGACTCACTCACTGACTGACTGACTGACTGACTGACTAATCACGATATCTCCAGAACTATTCAACCTACAGATTTGAAATTTGGTAGACATGTTCCTTTCATAGAGTAGACATCAGCTAAGAACGGATTTTTCGAAATTCAAAACGCAAGGGGCGTTACGGGGGTTAAGGGGCGTTATAAATAATTGTTTCCATGTTTAAACTACTTGATGTACAATCTTGAAATTGGGTAAGCAGATTCCTTTCAGAGAGTAGAGATCCGCTACAAAATGAGTTTGGTGAAAATAGACCCCCAAGTGGCGTTGCAGGGGCTTAGGGGGCGTTATAGATAATTATTTCCATTTTTAAACTATTTGACGCATTATCTTTAAATTGGATAAATAGATTTCTTTCGTAGAATAATGATTAGTTACAAAACGGGTTTTGTGAAAACAGACTTCTAAGTGGCGTTGCGGGGGATTAAGGGGCGTAATAGATAAATATATCCGTTTTTAAACTACTTCACCTACCTGCTTGAAAATTGGTAGGTAAGTTTCTTTCCTGGAGTAAATATCCGCTACAAAATGGGTTTTGGGAAAATTGACCCCAAGGGGTGTTGCGGGGACGGGCAGGGGTTTAAGGGGCGTTTTAATTTCCAATTTTTAAGGTACTAGACGTACAGTCTTTAAACTTAGCAAGCAGATTCCTATTCATAGGGTAGAGATACGCTACAAAATGGGTTTCGTGAAAATTGCACCCAAGTGGCGTTGCGGGACTTAAGGGGCGTTATAGATAATTATTTCCATTTTTAAACTATTAGACACAGTCTTTATATTTGATAAATAGATTTCTTTCATAGAGTAGAGATCAGCTATAAGAAGGTTTTGTGAAAACAGTCCTCTAAGTGGCGTTGCAGGGGATTAAGTGGCGTAATAAATAAATATTTTCGTTTTTAAACTACTTGACCTACCTGATGAAAATTGGTAGGAATGTTTCTTTCATGGAGTAAATATCCGCTACAAAACAGGTTTGGGGAAAATTGACCCCCAAGGGGTATTGCGGGGGTGGGGGTTTAAGGGGCGTTATAAATTCCGATTTTTAAGTTATTAGACGTACAGTCTTGAAACTTAGTACGCAGATTCCTCTCATAGGGTAGAGATACGCTAAAAATGGGTTTCGTGAAAATTGCCCCCAAGTGGCGTTGCGGAACTTAAGGGGCGTTATAGATAATTATTTCCATTTTTAAACTATTAGACGCACAGTCTTTATATTTGATAAATAAATTTCTTTCATAGAGTAGAGATCAGCTGTAAGAAGGTTTTGTGAAAACAGACCTCTAAGTGGCGTTGCAGGGGTTTAAGTGGCATTAGAGATAAATATTTTCGTTTTTAAACTACTTGACTTACCTGCTTGAAAATTGGTAGGAATGTTTCTTTCATGGAGTAAACATCCGTTACAAAGCGGGTTTGGAAAAAAATTGACCCCCAAGGGGTGTTGCGGGGGGTTAAGGGCAGATATAAATAATTATTTCTATTTTTAAACTATTAGACTCACAGTCTTGAAATTTGGAAAGCAGATACCTCTCATAAGATAGAAATACACTACAAAATGTGTTTTGTGAAAATCGACCCCTAGGTGGCGTTGCGGGGGTTCAAAGGGCGTTATTGATAATTTTTTTTGCATTTTTAATTAATTGGACGCACAGTCTTCAAATTTTGCTAAGCAGATTCCTTTTATAGAGTGCAATTCCCCTACAAAATGGGTTTTGTGAAAACAGACCCAGAAGTGGCGTTGCGGGGGCTCAAGTGGCGTTATAGACAATTATCCCCATTTTTAAACTGTTAGACGTACAGTCTTGAAATTTGATAAGCAGATTCCTTTCCTAAAGTAGAGAACCGCTACAAAATGGGTTCCGCGAATATCAACTACTAAGTTTAATTTCGGGAGATTAAGAGGCGTAATCGATAAATATTTCCATTTTTAAACTATTTGATCATCCTGCTTGAAAATTGGTAGGCATGTTCCTTTTATGGAATAGAGTTCAACAAAGAGTAAAACGAAAATTGTCTCCTAAGGATGTTTACGTGGGGTCAAGAGGAGTTACAGAAAAAAATTACTATTTTTAATTGTTAGACCCATATACTTGAAATTTGTTAAGCATGTTTCTTTTGTTGAATAGGGATCCATTAAGAATAAATTTTAAGCAAATCAAGTTCTGGGGGTAGCAGGGGGTTACTGGGACGTATTGACAAAAAAAATTACTTTTTTCGAGCTACAAGGACTATAATAATGAAATTTGGTTTGCATTTTTCTTTTGTTGAATTGAAATCCGCTAAGAGCGGTAATTTTGGAAAACGGCTCTCAACGGGATTACGGGGATATTGATAGTAAAACTTTTGTTTTTTTCTGTTAGATTTAGACTTGAAATTTGGCTTGCATGTTCAATTTACGGAGTAGAGATCCACCGAAAATTGGTTTGGTGGGAATCCACTTGGTTTTTGAGTTACGAAAGAGCAAAAATCATTCTATACTTCAATTTTAGAGATTTTTAGAAAATACAAATTAGATGAGTTCTGCCCTTTTTTTTTTTTTCAACAGGTGACAGTTACAGGTATAAGTATATTTTTCAATTCAATCAAATTCTTAATGATAGGACTTAGATATCAATAATTTATACATATATATAAGCAGTAAAAATTTATAAAACATCATGAAATACCCAGCGAAGCGGGCGGGTAATGGCTAGTAAGAATATATTTATACTTGCAACATAATATTACTAAACTTCTCTTGATCTATAAAAAGAAAGAAAGAGAGAAAACACACATCTTAAAACACATGTGTTATAATAACTTAGCTTTTTATCCAGAAAAAAAGTGTGTGTGTACTTATGTACGCACGTAAGAAGTTATACTTCTTTGGAGTAACAAAATAAAAATCTTTCTAAAAATTTTATACTTCGCGTTATCCTACGTTTGTAGAAAAAACGACACTAATAATAGAAAAAAGATATTTAATACAATGAAATTTTTATTATAACGCATTATCTAGTTAAATAAAGTTTATTTAAATATCATAATAGAATTATTTTTACGTAATTTAAAAAATGGACAATTTTTAGCATGCAACGTATACATATTGATATTTGTTATTTAATTCACGTCCATTGGTTGGAGTTCAGTAGACATGTGAGTTACAAGAGTGAGTTAAGTTGTGAGTCCTTGCGTGTACCATAGGAGCCAGACTCGCTTACAATGTGAAAGAAGATCTTAACCTAAAAAACGTGCCAACTTTCTTCTATACAGACTCAATGAATGCGTTATACTGGATAAAGAAACAAGACAATTGGGCTACGTTTATAGCTAACAGAGTCAATGAAATACGGAAATTGACGGATCCAGAAGCTTGGCGACATATTCAAGGGAAATTTAATCCAGCAGATTTGCCCTCAAGGGGGTGCAATCCTAAAGACTTATTGAAATCCCATTGGTGGGAGGGACCCGACTGGTTAAAACTACCCCATGAAGAATGGCCAGCTAGTGAAATAAAGCCCGATATGGAAATAGTCATTTCCGAGAGAAGAAAAACTGTACTCACAACTACTACTTTAGACCTTTGTAGATTTACATTTCTTCAGAAAATATCTTCTTTTAACAAAATCGTAAGAATAATGGCATATGTCATCCGATTTTGTAAGAATGTGAAAAGAAACCCTATTGACAGGAAAAAGGGAAAATTGGAAACAGACGAAATTAAAGCATCGGAAAAAGTAATTTTGAAGGAAATACAGAGAGAAGTTTTTTCAGGAGAAGAGAAGTTGAACTTGCGAATTGTGAAAGACAATGATGATCTCCTACGAGTTGAAATTAGAATTGCATCGAGGAAAGATTTACAGACTTTTGAAACAAACCAAGAGACTTGATAATCCATAAACTATCATGAACTCGTGATCTTTATCATGCTAATTTTTGACTCGTAATTGAACTTTTATGGACTTTAATTTTATTTCTTATAGTTATTTTAATGTATTTTTTAGTCTTTTTCAGGTAATTTAGTCTTACTCTTGTGACTGCTGTTTTGGATTCTTCTACATCTTCGAATCCAAAGGTGGGAGAGTGTCACAAACTCCCATCTTCTTAAAGCGACAGCAGCGCCACCTTTGTAAAAGGAACTAATTGACTCAGAATTAAAAATGGACGCGTAGAAGAAACATACTGAAACTATGCGGTAGAAACTAAAGTTGATATAGATGTTTATAAATGTTATTTGTTTAGATTAATTAGTGTCGTGTAATGTCCCGAGTATTTTTGTTATGTGTGCTGTAGAAATTAAAAACATATAAAATTCACAAAAGGACCTTTTATTCATGGATTTTGACTTGAAACGATGTGTGGCAGCCCTCCATTGGCAAGGTAAGCCATTTTACCTTGATTCTTTTCTTCATTTTAAGTAACAAAAAATGAAAAAGACAATATGAGCAGCTGTCGCTGTTTGAGAGGCGGGGAATCATTAGCATGGTGGAAGCTGGGTGGTCAGCTAGGCGAGTAGTTGTGAGGAGGTGTTGGGACCAGTGGATCCAAGAGATGTCATTTACACGAAGACCAGGCTCACAGGATGTCCTCGACAGACGAGTCATCGAGAAGATCGCCACATCGTAAGAAATGCACGCGAACAGACAACTGTTTCATCGGCCGCTATCCAGGCACAGGGAGCACCTTCACTAGGGCCCCTGTGCCTTCTCGAACCATACAAAGGTGCCTGGCTGAAGGACATTTGGGATTGCAGCGCCCATTACGTGTGCTGTCCTTGACGCCACCCATCGATGCCTCCATTTGGAGTGGTGCCGCGCACGAGGAAACTGGACTGCAGTGGAAAGGAACCAGGTCGTCTTTAGCGATGAATCCAGATTCAATCTCAGCAGTGATGACAATCGTGTTCGTGTGAGGAGACCCCGTGGTGAACACCTCAATCCTGTCTTTGCTTTACAGCGACACACCGCTCACACAGCTGGTGTGATAGTATGGGGTGCCATTGCCTACAATACACGGTGACCCCTAGTATTGATCCGAAGCCCCATGACAGCCAAACGATATGTCCATGACATCCTGCAACCACATGTGTTGCCACTCATGCAACGGCTCCCACGAGCCATTTTTCAACAAGACAATGCTCGGCCTCACACGGCAAGGGTGTCACAAGACTGTCTCCTTACTGTTACTATCCTTCCTTGGCCTGCCCGATGCCTAGATTTGTCTCCAATCGGTCATTTGGGACGGCGAGTTGGGCATCCCATGAGTTTGAACGAACTGGAGGCAAGGTTACAGCAAATATGGAACAAAATGTCTCAATTTATCATACAGAACTTGTATGCCTCAATACCCGATGGTATCGCAACGTGCATTCGTGCCAGGGTATTAAATCCTCCTTTCTTTTGCCTTTTTCTCTCAAATAAATAAATGATCCTTTTTCTTTGATTTTCTAAACATTTTTACATAATGTACATTAACTTTTACAAAAAAAAAAAAAATTTATGTCAAGCTTTAGATTTGTACAATATTATTTTTAAAAAAAAGCTGTGAATAAAAATTCCTAAAAAATGATACTATCTTTTGTAAGGTATGTATACGATGTAACTTTCCAAACATACAAAGATCAAAAAATATTCTTACTTAAGTATTATTGCATAAATTTTCATTAAATTTGTAAATTTTTTATGCATAAACCTTCAAACATTGCCAAACAATTCAACCAAATAACAAAGAAACTGTAAAATTAAAATTTTAGATAATCCTATAACAATCAAACTGGAATTTTAATGAATTGCAATCAGAAAAAAAATCTTTAAATATTCACCGTAAAATCCGGTTGTTTTGTGATTATTACAAAATTTTCATGTAAACATTAATTTACAGGCAGAAAATTTGCAAGTTTATAGATGAGAGTAACTGTACCTGTAACACAATATATATTTTGTACAGTTTAAATTATTTGAATATTTGCATGAGTTATGAAATAAAAAACAGTACGCGTCAGCACCATAGATTAGAACAGAGGATCTCAAACTTGCCATGTTTTTCGATCTAGGCCCTTGCTTACTTAATATTGATTTTTCGCAAATTCATGAACTTCAAATGTGTTTTGGACAGTTGGTATACTGTGGTAGCCCCCTGCTATTTTAAAAACACATTTACTTTTCTATCTGTAGGGAAGTGTTGTGTGAAAAACTAAAAAATATATGTTAATTTTAAACATTATTAGATAAAAGTTAAAATTTAGTACTTGTTACACAGAATAAGAGATCAAAAACAAATGCTTTTATGACGCTTTAGTTACAAATTTTTTATACTTTGCATAAATTTATTTAGGTTTTATCTTAAATCTCCTCGGTAAATTTTTTTTTTCATAAAAAGAAACAAATTAAGAAAAACTTTTATCTTCAAATTAACAAAAAAAAATTTTAAAAAAACTTATTTATGTCTATAAAACCCAGATAAATCTTACCCTTAATTGGACAGAATTTGATTTATCTATTTCTGATATACAATTACAATTATATATCAATAATTATAGCTTTTTCATTAAATGTTCATAATTATTATGTACCAGAGATGTTTTCAATATTTCAATTGCTTATAACAAATGCTTTTTAGTAATTTGTATTAATATTGGTTTAATTTGCTTAAATATTTTGAATCAGCAGAAAGAAGAAAAAATTTCACACTAAATTCTGGAAAAAAATATTGTTTCTAAAATTTTCAGTTAAATTAGCTTCTTTACTTGAATCTATCATAAATGGGCTTTCGGCTTTCAATTAATATATTGAGAGAAAATCATATGATACATTTTGTAAATGAAATGAAAATTAAATTTTTTTTTTAGTGCATGTTCTCAAAAAAAAAAAGAGAGAAAAAAGTCTGGAGCACAAAATAGAAAAAGGCAATTGCAACGAGAGAAAGCTAATCAGAAACTGGCGGGATCTCTAAATAAATATCTCAGAAACACAACAGGATTAGACGGACAAGCAATTGAACCAGGACCATCAACATCAACATCAACATCTGGTTTGGAATTTCATAATGAAAATTTATCTCAAAACTTAAATTCACCAGAATATGATCAAGAAGAAACGACGATTGAACCAATAGAAAACTTAGATGTTGTGAAGTAGAAAATTCACCCGTTAATAACATATCTCAAAACGAAGATTTTGACTTTGAGTTAAACGATCCAGCTACCTAGCCTGATACAATTTCTATAAAAATTAGAGATTATTTAATTGATAATGGACCTTCCCGCTTGGTAACCAAACATTTTCCGAGAGATAATTCTGGCAGAAAGTTTTCAGAATCGTTCATAGAACGTTATAGAACATTACCGAATGGAGAAAAGGTATTTAGAAACTACTTAGTATATTTAAATTCCCAAAACGCAGTTTTTTTCTCTTCCCATGTAAACTATTCAGTGAGGAGCATTCACAGCTTATTAAGAATGGATTTAATGATTGGGCACATTTAACCCACATTTTGAAAATACATGAAAGCAGTGCATCTCACCTTAAATATAGTTCAAAATGCAGTGAACTCAAAATGTCTTTGCGTAATTTATGTACCATTGATGCAGCTCAACAAAAACTTTATGATGCGGAAAAGGTCTACTGAAATCTGTTATTGAACAACTTATTTATTTAATTCAATATTTAGCCCGGCAATGACTTGCATTTAGAGGTTCTTCGAAAGAGTTGTATCATAGTGATAATAGAAATTTTTTGAAATTGGTTGAAACCATAGCAAAATTTGATCCAATTATAACTGAACATCTCCACAAAATTCAAACATCTCAAAAAAGAACATTGCTCATTACCTGGGGGATCAAATTCAAAATGAAATTATAAGCATTGTTTCAGAAGGAATTAAAAAGCATTTATTACATATGATTAAATCGCCAAAATATTACTCAGTAATTCTGGATACTACACCTGATATCAGTCATGATATATTCTTCAGGGTAAACTAACCCAAACTTACGCAAAGTTTGGCAGCGAAATTTTATGTCGAGGAGGCATAATATGAAAGCAGTTTCATTAAATATATCTTTATTGTTTAATTAAGGATAAAGTCAATGTGCTCGTTACTGGAGCAATCAAAATAATAAGTTGAATGTTAAAAAAATAGTTCTGAGAAAAATAACATTACCAGACTTTGGTCAACCGATTCGAACCTTTCCTTCAACTTTCTAACATCTAATAGAACTAATCAAAACATCTTAAAGAAGCGAAGCAACAAACCAGTTGCATACGTCTAATATGTCTTCAGTCGAAGAGCTTAATCACTTCTTACATTCCGTCTGAAACCGACGATCATATCCAACCAACTTCGGTCTCTTTAATACTTACACGAGCTAAGTATAAAAATAGTTAAATTTGCATTGCAGTTGTTGCCAACCGCAAATCATGAAACTCGCAAAAAGGTCGGGTTCGAATCCGTTTATTTACTTGAGATCATGGTGCGGGGTTGGAAAAACTTAAGGACACCATAAGAATTCGGATCCTAAAATAAATTTCTGCGTGAATCTTTTTAAAATGTCTAACAATCGGCCCCCTTTTTCCAACTTCCGCACCATTATCTCTTACAAATCAGTAATATAATTTCATTTTATAAAAATATATATATGTTATACAATTTAACAAAAAAAATACTTTATTCACAATATCTTTATTGCAAGAGACACAAATATTTTAACCTAAACAAACAAAGTTCCATTCTCTTAAATAGAAAATAATTTTCTACAAAATTCCATTCATTTTTCCTTTATCATGGGTTTAGTAAAAATATCTGCCAAATTATTTTTGGTACTAACAGATTTAATTTGAAAAACCTTGTCGTTTATTAAATTCCTTAAGAAATGGTAACGAACATCGATATGTTTCGTTCTATAATTTTCTACTGATGAATTGGAAAAAGTTAGAGCAGCTTGATTGTCACAGAACATTACATTTTTACTTAATTCCAAATTCACACTTTTATCATTAATTACACTCTTTAGCCAAATCAATTCTTTTGCTGCTTCCGTTAAACTAACATACTCCGCAGGGGCAGCTCTAGAGCCGGACACATGTCCGGGGCGGCATTTGGACCGAATTCGAAAAAAAAAATTATTTTTGTTACGAAACAATTTGGTTGAAATTATTTGCTAAAATATTACTACTTCCACCTTGGAAATGTGGAACACAATTATATTGTTTTAGACTGAATTGAAAAGCCGACCATTGCTAGTAAAATTTGTAACGATTATATCTCTTAAAAAAATAAAAATTGTATTATGTGACGATTTGATTTTGCAATTGTATGGGCACCCGACCTCGGGATTCAGTAACAACATTAGAGAAATAATTGATTCATCTTCGACTAATTAAATTTCAAACACATGTGAATCAATAAAGAGAAACATTAATTTTAAATGCAATTTTTTTTTCGAAATTTTTAATTGTAACATTTTGTTTGTGTCATTAACAATTTTTGTCTTTAGTCCTAAGAAAGATTATAATTTCATTAAATAAAAATTATAACTTTTGATTTGGGGAAAGATTTTTCCTCTGTGTATATTATAAAGTTGAAAATAAAAAATCAAGATAGTAACAACATCTGCTGAATAAAGATAGAGGGACATATATTTATTTATTATATAAACTAAGTAAATTATTTTGTATTTGAATTAGTAATAATTTCTTTTTTCAGAATAATTATTTATTCCTTCGAAATACTTCTTTCTGCAGATTTCGTTACTAAATACATTTGAAAATTATTTATCAAAATATTTGGGAGATTTCCTTGGAGTATTAAGGTAGAGATTTTAAAATTTCTGTCTGCCTCACAAAATTATACAAATTTTGAAGGGAACATGGATGAGAAAATATATTTGATACACTATTTATCATTTTAAACCGTTTTCACTTTTATTAATAGTTACATGACATACATTTTTAATACAAATACAAAAGTTTAAAAATCTGAAAATGTATAAGTTGAAGCTGAATCGGAAATTGAAGGGGTAAAAAACGGTATTTTTCTTATTTTATTATAATAATTATTTATATTATTTAAAAATAGCTTGTTTTTAAATTTTGATGTATTTCCGGGAATGAAAAACACCGGGAAATTATAAACCCTAATTACTAACGTTAAAGGTGACAAATGTCACAAAACAAAATATTGCATTTAGAGCAGAGTTCGGCATGGTTCTTCAAAATTCTGCCTTTATTTACAATTAAAAAATTTATATCTGCTAAAAAGAGAGTTATAGTTTACCTTTCAAATTTATGAAAAAAAAGCTCGTATTTACATGCACATTTAAATAATTGCCTGGCTTATTGACAGAATTTGCTCTTAAATATATATTTGATCTAAATTTTTTGCGATTTCCAGTTATATATTTGTATTTAGTATTGTGATTCTGGGGTATTTCATTTAATGTTTTCTTATTTTCTACTGTGTACTCTTTAAATGTGTTTTCTGTTATGTTGAGCCTTGAAGGATTCAAGGCCACATAAAATGGGAAAATCATGAAATCTGATATGTTTATACCATCTCCTGTAACCAGAG
Source organism: Trichonephila clavata (assembly GCA_019973975.1). Taxonomy (NCBI): domain Eukaryota; kingdom Metazoa; phylum Arthropoda; class Arachnida; order Araneae; family Nephilidae; genus Trichonephila; species Trichonephila clavata. The sequence goes on from BMAO01036237.1 coordinate 25,938, forward strand.
GCGGATTAAGGTAGTTGGAGGCCCCTGGCGGTAAAAGGTTTGGGGCCCATGGGCTTATGAGTCGAAAAACTAAAATAGTGAAATGGGTCATTTTGTTTAAATTTTCAAAATAAAATGTAGTGATATAATAAAACTCATCGGCTAAAGAAAAATCTTAACTGTATATTAAAAAAAATATTAAAAACCTAACTTAAAAGCTTACAGTTTTGCTCTACAGTTTGATTTCTCTTTGGCAAATTCATCAATTATTTTTACCATATCTATTTTGTCCAAGATATTTTATTTTGTATATAATATGGCCATGTTGTTCAATTTGTCTTTTCTCCCATGGTACTTCTTGAATTATTTTTAACACGTTTTAAAACCAAAAAGGATCATTCACCAGATGCATTCGATATCGGTATTGTTAAAAAAATTTTCAAAAGTTTTTCTACATTAGGATTTCTCTTGCATGCCGATAAATTTCTAGCGGGGGTTTCATTGTAACTTTTTTTTCTTTTCATTTTTTTGTTCTAAGGTGGCGTGGTTGGTTTGTCGCTGGCCTTTGCAGTCATCAAGCTTGGGGCCCCTACCAACGCTGGGGGCCCTGGCGGCCGCCAGGTCCGACACCCGCTTAATCCGCCACTGCCTGTAACTTTCTCCCCATCTCGGACTGTGGTCACAACGGACATTCCGGACACCCATAAAATATCCCGCGTCAGCTAACCAAGGGAGGGTCTGAGGTAATATAAAAGTTTTGGGAAGATAGCGAGCTACAAGAAATGTTTTATTTTGCTCTTGAGTAGTTACTTAAAGTTAAAAGAAGCTCTTGTGATCCGTACCATCAACACTCTCAGTCAAAGAAATGAGCTCGACTCTTTCTTCTAGATTTAATTTTTTAAATAGCAACAGGTAATTATGTTTTTTTATTTTGAATTATTTTGTATTTTTAAGATTTAAAATTGTATACAAATGTAGTAGTACTTTCTCTCTGTAAGGTACATCTCCGAATAAGGCACAATTTATGTATGTACCACTCTCTTTGAATATGAACCTCGTGTATTTACCTCCTATTAAGGGACATTCTATTTAAGTGACACCGAGAAAAGTTTCAAAAATAAGATAGAAGGTGAGAAATAAATAAAAATGTACTTTTTTATAAAGTTTTAGGATTTCAAACACAAGCTTGTGTTTCTCTTTAGGTAAATAAAACATAGTTTGACCTAATAAATCATTATAACTTAATAAAGGAAAGGAATAGAGGGGGGGGGGTAGTGAAACATTGTATAATTGGCGCCCTGATTTAATAATAAATTAAATCGAAAAATCTTTTGTGTTAATGTGAAAATATAAAAATTGTGTTATAAATAATTAACATAAATGAGTAACGATTATAATTGAAAGGAGTACTAAGGTTAAAAGAAAACTAGGTTATTCTGATTTCAACGAAATTATTTTGTTATATACTTTCCATAGTTATAGTTAAGAGATATGGATTTAAAAATTTTATCTTTAGATTAAATCAAAATAATATTGTTGACGCAAAATTTTTTTCATAACAGAGCTTCTATTTCCGGAATGAGGCATTGTACAGCCTTCATTCTTGTTCCCAGAATTTTAAAAAAAATTGTGGTTTATTTGTCTTGTTCAGGGCCGGATCTACGTATGGGCTTAATGGGCTGCAGCCCAGGGCCCCCCGGGTTATAGGGGGCCCCATTCCCCATTGAAGATAACAAACAGAAAAAGCTGCTTACAATCAAAATAATAATAAAATAATAAACCATTAAAAATACATTTCAAAAATAAAATACCATACCAAATTTATTTTTATTTTCGAGAGCAAGAGCATAATTTACTTTTGTTCTTCCACCTTACCACCGAATACGTGGACATTAATAATTAATAGCAGAGGCTCTATTATAGGACGATGCTGACGAGTATCGAGCACTAATACAAACGTAGCGACACTTTTTCTGTAGCCATTTATTTTTGTGCAATAGGTGCAATCAGGTTTTGGGCCCCAAACTAGATCTTACAAAGGATTGAAAAACCATCGCATAACATAGGCTTTGGGGCCCTTAGAATCTTGCCCCCCCCCCCCAATGCGGGGTTGCAGGGATGTACGTTACGCCACTAAAGTTAGAAAGAAACTTAGCAAAAGAAAACGGAGAAACACAAAAAGCAAATATTAATGAGGAAAATATGCAAGATCTCAGTTTCCAGCAGCCTTCTAAAAAATATATTGTTCAGACAGAGGACATCAGTAATGCCTCGACCGAAAAGTGTTTACAAAATGTTGGGTTTGAGTTTAAAAAATACATTGAAGTGGGTTCGTGGCCTAAATCGCTAAGTAATAATTTTATTGATTGTATCCTTTCACATGAAATGAGTTATTTTCAATATAAAAATCTAAACAATATATATTCTGTTTCGGTAAGAGAATACAAATGAAAAAAGATATCTCTCATTTTGAATAATCATTTCATTAAAAAAACTTAAAAATGGCAAAGTGCTATTAAGATTTTGGCTATGTTATTCAACTAGAGTATTAGTAGTGTTTTTTGTTTGACTTGCAATTTTTTTTCTAAAACAAATTCTCAATACACAACCGACTTTTCTGATAGGAAACACTTAAAAAGTTGTTTAGAAAATCAGGAAAATTCTATTGAACATAAAAATTAACGTGTAGTTTGGTTGACACGAAAAGAAAATAAGTCTGTTTTACAAGGGGAGGGCATGACTAAGGAAATTAATTTGGTGACGAGACTTTGTGTATTAGTATTACTCCTTTAGGACAGTGGTCTTCAAACTTTTTCAACTCACGGAACCCCTAGAACTTGAAGGTGCTTTCGTGTAGCCCCTGTTACTTGAAAGTGCTTTCGTGGAACAACTTGAACTAGAAAGTGTTTCGTGGAACCCAATTCCAAACACATGAGTCGAAGAATTTGTCTCAAAGTAATATTTAAAATAGGTCAACATGTTACAGGTACTTCATGTAAAAGCAATTAAAAAAAGTATTTGCATTTATTATTAAAAAAATTCTAATCTGGTTTTGTTAATATAATTTACTTATTAATAATATCAATATATGATTCACAATTGTTACCTATTCATGCCTTATATTTAATAACTGATATATGAGCTTCCTTTTTTTCACACGAACTGTCGAAGTCTAGGTCTGTTGAGATTAAGTGCATTCACATTACTTATTCTGAGTTTAATTTGCTTTTATACTTTGTTTTTGTAGCCACTTACGTTGAGAAATATATTTCACTTAAACACAATGTTCTGAATGGCATGAAAATGTTTATAGATGTGTGAGAAATCCCGTGTATTTTGTGAGAGAGAATTTAAAACCTAAAATTTAGAAGCTGTGTGTGTGTGTCCTTGCTTAAATTTAGTTTTAAACATCAACTCTGTTAAAACGTTGTTAGTTTTCCTTAATTATAGGTGTTTTCCCACAAATGTAAGAAGGTGCATTTTCCATTAGAAAACTATTTAGCTTGCAAGATACATTGTGCTAACTAACGAGTATAAAATTATCACGTGGAACCCCAGATTGTAAACAATATAATATTCACAATCTAGTAGAAAGTATAAATATATAAAGTTTAAACGTTTTATTATTCTTTTATTCATTTACTAGCTGACCCGGCAAACGTTGTTTTACCATATAAATTATTTCTTGTGAATATTTTGGTAGTCAAATAAAAAATTGTGCGTGGAGATGTGGTATATGACTGAAAGAGGAATAAAGCGCCGTGAACGATGACGGCTTATAAAACACCAAACAGTCATTTTTTGAATTCTTTGTTCTTTTATTATTTTAACTAATAATTTTCAAATCACATCTCTATCATAAATTATGACAATTAAAAAAAATAACATTATCAGTCTCTTAGTGCAATGGAGTGTACGATATTTTTATTGAGTCCATCTTTAGCCAACACAAACAAACTAGATGGTTTACCCACGTGAGAACATGCCACGTATGAAAAACACGGTGTGTCCAAATCTAAACCACAAACAGACATCGTTTGACCTTGAAACTTATTGACTGTCATTACGAATTCCAATCTAATTGGAAGTTGAATCCGTTTGAATTCAATTGGCACATCCGGGGGAATAATAGGAATTCGTGGTAATAATACCTTCTCCTCGGAACTTGCAATTCAAAATTCTGGCTTTTACAACATTTTTCACCAATTTTTAATGACTAATCGCGTGCCATTGCACAGCCGTGGTGGGTTCAAATTACGAAGCAAAATAACCAGAGATCTAACCTTCAGTTGTAAATGGTACGGTGGCATGCCTGGCAAATCCAATGAGTTCAAAAACTCTGCTGGATAATTTACAGCTTCGTTGGTATCGCAAACTGTATCGATAGATTTGTATGACATCAAGTCCCCTGGCAACAACTGTTGTATCTTGAAATTCAAATCGTTGACGTCCACATTTTTTGCTGCCGAAATTGCTGTTTCTGTCTGCCACTCATGATTAAAGTATTGTGTGCGTATATCTGGAAATATATGGTCAATGAGAGCATTTTGCGAGTTAATGTATCTGCAGAAATCGGTCGGCAATTTTATGCATCCAGTAGTTTAATGTACAGCTACTTTTCCATCGCCGATAAATAACAGTTATTTTGAGAATGTTTCAGTGGATGGATCTTGAAGCATTTGTGAAAGCGCATATTCACTTTCCGCTGTACTTTTTCAACATTACGCCACAGTGGTGATGATTTCAAGCTAGCGTGGATCTCATTAGCGTACGTTGAACGGGGAATGACGGGAAGTGTTGGTCTGAATTCACCTGAAAGGAGTAATAGAGTGCCGTCAAATAGTTTGCCGTTGTTTTTTATGTCTTTCAATGTCCTGTTCAACTCCTCGAGTGAATGTTTGTGTGCCGTAATGCATTTATCCCAGATGATAATTTTACACTGTTTCAGCAATGTGATCACTGATTTTTAAAACAGCAAAGTATGAAGTTTTTTAGTTCAGACGGTTTACTCGTCATAATTTTAAGAAATCCATAGATAACGACTGAAAAATTTCGATTAATGTGATTTACAGCAAACACAATACTTCGTTACTTAAAAAAATATTAATTTAAAACAATACATTTAAATGTATTGCAAATAAACTTATTTGGAATAATGATGACGGAGTAAAAGCGATTAAGTTTTTCGCAAAAGAGATATTTTAGATATTTTTGCTTTATAAACGGATGTAATATATGAATTTTTGAATTAAAGATATGTACAAAAAATGGAGGGGGGAAAAAACTTTTCATTCGCATTTTTTTTTACTCGCTAAATTTGGTAATTTTTTATTTGACCCCTTTTTTTAGTATAATCCAAGACAAAGTGATTTTGGACGGCGAAACAGAGAAAAGTCACACATCTGGCGCGAAACCGATTTTCGACTCCAAAAGGTTTTTAATTAACATCTTTTCAACTAATTGCAATATGGAAATGAAAGACAGTTAACGTCCTATTCTCAGACCTACTGAATATACGCACAAAATTTCATAAAAATCGGTCAAGCCGTTTCGGAGGAGTCTGGCTATAAACACTGTGACACGAGAATTTTATAGATAATAAAATTTTTCAGTTTTAATGAACGGGGGGGGGGGGAGCAATGAGCTTTAGATACTTGTAACTAATAAACTTCATAGAGAACGTTAATCCATTTTGCATACATATTTATTTCTTCTAGATTTCTTATTGTGACTCGTCGTCTTATTTCGCTTTAGGATGCTCAACCCTCAATGTAATAGCGCCGAATGTGCACTCAATTTGGAGAAAATAGCAATCGAAATTCAGACTATACAATTCATTTTATACAATTAAGTTTTGATCAGCTCCAGCGATGCAGTGGCATAAGCGATAGCATACCTGCATTTTTCTGCTTTCGATCAGGGTTCGAGTCGTGCGGTAGACTTGCTTTTTTTTTCAATTCATTTAATTATTTTTAGAATTAAATAATTTTTCTTATCAAATATTTTATATAATTATAAAATAATTGTAATAATAAAAATCATAAACAATTTTACGTAGTATAAAACTATTTTTTACCTAATTATAAAACTATTTGTTATTATTTTACTTTTTAAAATACAAAATACTTATATTAAATATCGTTCAATATAATATATTTTTATAATAAATATTATTTATTAATAATGTTATGATAATTAATATTATAATAATAAATTAATATTATAATATATTTATAAAATATAATATAAATATTTTTATAATTATGGTAACTGTTTTAATTTATAAAACATAAAATAATTACATAAAATATTTAATAAACCTTTTTTAAATAAATTTATTTTATTGTTAAAGTAATTAAATGAACTAAAAAAAACCAAAGCAAGGCGATTGCGCGACTCGAACCCTGACAGACCGCGCGGAATGTAGGTGCTCTACCACCTATGCCACTGCATCGCCGGAGCTGAAAAAAACTTAACTGTATAAAAGCTAAGCATGAATTTCGAAGGCTATTTTCTCGGAACTGACTGTCTATTCGGCGCTATTATATTGACGGTTGAACACCCTAAAGAAGTACTACTATTACACAAAATCTTGACCCCAAATCAATTTCCTTAGTCGTATCTTCCCCTTGTAAGATAAACAGTTACAGGAGCAACTAAGAATAGATACATAATATAATATTACCACAATGTACTCAAACGTGTTATTGCGGTAGTTCAGTATTTGGCTAGAAGAGGTTTAACATGTAGAGGTACCGAGTAAGTTTTTTTGTTCTCCTCATATTGGTAATTTTATAGGTGCCCTGGAACTGCTTGCGGAGAGTTCGATCCATTCATTCGTGAACATATTGAACAGTGAGAATTACGACCAAAATCGTTAATGTCGTATTTATCAAAAACGATATACTAGCAAATAATCGAGACAACTCAAATAAATAACGTTTACACAACGTACTATTCAATTGTGATGGATTCAACACCAAATTTGTGCCACAATGACCAATTTGCAACGATACTACGATATTGTTTTCGGGGAAAATGTATGAAAGAAGTGTCTCATTAATAAAGATTAGTAGTCACACTGAAATGTACTTATTTAATTATCTACAAGAATTTTTAGAAACAAATGGACTGCTATTGCATAATTGTAGGGGACAGTCATTTGACAACGCTGCCAATATGTCTGGTCGATATAATGGTGTGCAAGCTTTTCTAAAAAAAAAATAATAAATCCCCTAATTATGTATCGTGTGCTGCACATTCCCTTAGTCTGGTTGGTGCAGAATCAGGTAAGGTTGAAACTGTAATAGCGAACTTCATTGGTTTAGTGCAAGAGATATATGTTTTATTTTCTACTTCGACCCGTAGGTGGAACCTTCTAACTCGTGAAATTAAACTGAATTTACTTTAAAATGTTTGTCAGACCAGATAGTCTTGTCACTACAATGCTGTTGAAGCCATAAAAGATAATTATGGTAATAACATGAATATTCTTAAAACACTTAGTAAAAATGAAAATAAAAAAAATTGATTTTTGAAAAAATGCAGTAAATTTTTAAATGAATTAACAAAATTCGAAACTGCCATTTTATTTATATTTTAGGAAGAAATTTTTGAAAGATTTAATTCAGTTTACAAAAAAATTGCAAACCCTTGGTTTGGACATCTGTGAAGGAAAGAAGTTAATTATGTCAATAAAAACGTTTATAAGCAATGTACATTAATCGAATCAAAAACTAAAGGAGTATCAAGACTGAGCCAGTCATAGTGTAGGAACAAAATATAGCGATTTGAACAAGAGACGGGTTATTTCAAAATTTGCAGATAAATCGACAAAAAAAAGCTCTGTATTGGACAGAAAAATTTAAAAGGGACTCGCTTATAGTTTCGTTAGATAAGCTAACCCTTGACTTAAATAGAAGTCAAGTATGTGCTGAATAAAGTATTTAAATTTTTGATGGATTTGCAAGATCAAAGAAAGGAGAACATCGACCTGGAGAGAGTACTCCCTTCAGATGACGTAGACCATCATTTAGTAAATGAAGGTGTCAACTCAAAA
>BMAO01036238.1:0-45394 GCA_019973975.1 Trichonephila clavata
AGACCGTGTACAGACGCTTAGGGCACATTGTCTTATATGCTCGTAGGCCTGTCAGATGTGTTCCCCTTACCGCAACTCCTGTCGCCTGCGATTAACCTGGAGTAGAGAGCATGCATTGTGGACACCGCAACAGGGTCTTGTGTGATGTTTTCCGACGAGTTCAGGTTTAGTTTGCAGTCTGATTCTCATCGGACTTTCATATGGAGAGCGCTAGGTACCTGTTACCACCAAGAGAACACCATTAAACGACACCGTACGGTGGTGCAGAATGGCTCGTTTGGGAGGAATTATCTTGGTTCCAGAACTGACCTGCATGTTCAGAGTGTAACGATGACAGGCCACATCTATCGAGATGTCATTCTGGAACAACATGTACGTTGTTTCGGGCGCCATGGGTGCTGAATTTCTGTTTATGGATGACAACGCCCGTCCTCCCCGTGCAAACATTGTAGACGAATGCCTTCAATCGAGGATATCACCCGTATGGATTGGCCAGCATACTCACCACTTGAATCCAATAGAGCATGTGTGGGATATGCTTGGCCGACGAATTGCAGCCGTCAACCCCTCCCACCTGTCACCGGAACTTCGGAGGCATTGCTTGATGAGTGTGTAATATTCCCCAAAATCAGATTGATAATTTGATACTCAGCTTGCGTAGGTGTGTAAGGCCTGTATTGCATCGTCCGGAGACATACTCCGTATTAACCATCATGCTAACCATGTTATACTCTTTTTTGTAAATAGGTTCTTTTTTAAAATTTGCTCCAGAGAGTAAAAATCGCAATTTTTATTAATTATGTCAAACATATAGCATCTTTTTTGCTCTTTACCTTTTGTTTAGTAAATAGACTTTACAAATAAGTCAAATTTGTTTTGCTTCTGTCTCTTTCTTTGCCTGAACTTCATTATCCTTAATTTATGGATATGAGTGTAATTTGGAGAAGGGGGCAGCTCAGGTGACATTCTCGTCGCATGACCGAGGTTCAAAATTACGAAGTCTTTCCCAATAGCCTTGTTTTGTTTAATGGGTGTGATGTTAATAAACACTCAGTCATCCAGTGATGAAGCATAATTTCTTTACGAACGTGGTTTTTGTTGATTTACATGGTTTGTGAATATTAACTGATGTCACTATTTGAGAAATAATGTGCAATTGGATGAACGGGAAAAGGCCGGTTAAAATCGCGGAATCATTGCCAGTTGGGTTGGAGTAAGCTACATTTGATGATGGTAGGAACAGTCGAAGAATGGTCGTATATAGCGTCAAGAAGGTAGCGTTCGAGATACAGCGAACTTGAGTACTCAGAGATCATTCGTTTGCTGTTCATAACACCAACGCGTTCATGTCAATAACGTGTAGCTGGGTATCAGGGATAGCAATGAACATCGAAAGGCTGCTCACCGAATGATGTCAAAGATGATAGTGATAGCGCTTATTACCCTCACTTTTGTTCGTCGCCTACTGTGGTTGCAGTTGTGCCGAGTGAATTTGTTTTAGTCTCATGTAATGGAGCAGAATTGTTTTAGTGATTCCAACTGAGCGCAGAGTTCTTCATGCATGTGTTTGGAAATGCTCAGGAAATTGGTGAGATACTCAACCAACTGTTGTCCACCACTCAGTAGAACAACCAGGAGTTCAAATACGAGATATTTCATTTGACAACCGGGGGTCTTTGGTCGTTTACAATGGCATTCTTACACAATGACGGAGGTGCTTCTATGTCCCATAATGTGCCCTTCTCTTTTCTCAGCCTCCTCAGCTTACATTTCAAAAGGATATTATAACGGCAATGCCATGTACTTTTTTTCATGCTACTCCAGTATTAAGTAATAATTCCTTTCAGCGAAGCAGACTGGAGTAGAATTAATTTTGTATTGTTTTAAAATGAGATCCGATGACTAGCGAAAACGAGTTTGGAGTCTAACTCTTTCCTGGAGTGATGCTTTTTATGTTATAGAGTGTGTTTCTTTTGTAAGATCAAGCGATAATTTTTATTCAGCTGAACGTTGCACTCATAGACAGCATCGTCATAATTGTCTTTGTGTGTCTTATATATGCAAATGTATTGTTATGAGCTATTCTACCACACCCATGTGATAGCTGTCTTGAAAGAGTATTGAAATTATTAATTATGTGTGTGTTATTGTTGTTTAAAATCCACTTGAAGCAGGAGAGCCTACACCAAGTCCATTTGACCTTTCTGTATAAGAAAAAAATGTCACAAGTCAGATCTTGATTGTCAAACAACTGTCCCAGGGAAATGCTCATCAGTCCAGTAGATGAAGAAGAGAAGCAGGACAACTGTCCCAGGGAAATGCCCATCAGTCCAGTAGATGAAGAAAGAAGCAGGACAACTGCCAGGAAAAAAAAAAAAAAAACAGAAACTTCCAGGGAAATGCCCCATCAGTCCATAGATGAAGAAGAGAAGCAGGACAACTGTCCCAGGGAAATGCTCCATCAGTCCAGTAGATGAAGAAAAGAAGCAGGAAGAGAGATCAGGGACAGGTAAATAAAGACTTTACCCCTTGAACAAAGATCATACCCCACAGGTGACCGCTTCTAAAGGGTGCCAAGGCTGCTGAAGAGTCCTGGATATCCTGCCCTGTAGAGATCTGTACAGGGTACAGATGCTGTAGCTGCGTACCAGTAGTGAGCAGGAGGTTTTCGTCACGTTAGATTCATTTTAACTCTGTGGAGGGAATGGATTTCAGAATGGCTCAAGACAGAGGCACTAGGGTCAGAAAGATTACAACCCCTATCAGCCAGCTCATCGGCTGACTCGTTCTCAGGCACACCCACATACGACGGTATCCACTGGAGACACACTTGTTTCCACTGACCAAGCCTAGCCAATTTGGAAATAATATTCAGACCAGTACTGTCCATAATCTTTGGCTAATTCTTCAAATATTCGATGGAGCTCCTGTTGACAGTCAGGATCCAGATACTGTCCTTATTAGAGTTGAGAGCATGATCGAGAGCACCTCTGATAGCAATAAGTTCTGACCTAAAGACGGAACAAAGGTCAAAATTCCTGGTGCTGATTATAACATCACTCGGGAGGAGTGTTACTAAATATACCACTTTCTGCTGCATCCGTATCCGAACGGCTACCGTCTGTACAAATAATCAAGGCTTGATCGAGTATATCATTTATGAATTCAAGTGCCGGTTGTCTGAGTAATTAAGTTTATAATGATCTTTTCTTACTGTTATAATTTTATTTGCTTTGTATTCATTTTTATTGTTCATTTAAAACAGTGCTCACAGTTTCAATGCCTCTTACCTTTTGTGAAATGTATAGTTGTATCATGATATTCAAAACTATTTGCAATTTTGTATACGTGAAAAATTGTCCACAAACTTTGGAGATCAATAAACAACTCGATTATATATCAAGGTAATTTATCAATAAGCTGTAATAAAAATACAGTAAATTTATATACTTAAGAAACTTAGTACCCTTTTTTAAAAAAGGAAATTTTTCTTTAAGGCTTACTTGGAAAATTCTTGATTATGTGATAAAACCACAAATTCATATTTCGAAAGGCTGTACTTACTGGTGCAGCTAGTGTAGGTTCTGTATCAAAATTCTTTGAAAGCCTACCTTTTGGAAAATAAATTAAAATCATCGCAGTAGTAAAACTTATTTGAAAGTGCCAAAATGTTACAAAAATTGAGGTCCCTATAACTTGGGGGTCCCTTATCGTTGAAAAGGTAATAGATACGTCCATGACTGGGTACTTTAGTAAACCAAGTACTTTTATTGTAAAAAGGAGTTATCAATGATGTGGAATTAGCATAATCATTCTGAATTGCATTGGAAATTTTTAAGAAGAATTCATAAATTTTCCATTTTTTTTAAATCAATGGTAAATATCTAAGATTAATTTAACTCATTTTATTTAACTTCACAATAAATTTTCCTACTGTCTTATAAATAGCAATACGTAATATAAATATATATATATATATATATATATATAATACACTCACACACAGATATATGTATTCATTAAACGCTTTTAAAATACAAAAAGTCATTGCGCGTCAAATATTTTGAAGGATAAAAACTATGCATAAAAATAAAACTCCAATTTACTTCAATGAAAAAAATTAAACCTATGAGCATTCGTTTTCAATTAACTTGCATTATATCTCTTGGATCCGTTGTAAGAAAGTTAATTAAATTTGGATACTTCTCATCACGTCGAAATAACTTTATAGAAAAACATCCTCCCATTGTTTAAAAAACTGTAAATCGTTCATCTTTTAATAACTATTTTCCATTTAATTTCTAAAACTTTTGCCAGTCGCTGTTCTAGATTCTAATTAACTTTCATTAAAAACCTTGATCTCCAACAGATTTCGCCATCAAAAAACACACCGCTCTTGTTGATGATGACTCGCATATGTTGCGTTCCCCGACACAATAAAAGGACCTCGTTACAAAGAAAGAAACATTTTTGTAAGAAACTCTCTTCTTCTGTGTATGTATGAGGAATAAATTTAATCCCACTGCCCAAAATAAAAGCGAGCGAGAGTACCATCAAAATGGAAAAAAAAAATTTCCAAACCCAAAGATATTAAATAAGCTTCCTTGGAAAAGTGCTCCAGAGAAAAGGAACGAGCAAAAATATAACTGGGAACAAAAATAAAAGCTAAAAAGGAAGAGAAGAGAAGAAAAAATAATAAAAGAAGATAGAAACGACTCCTTTGCATTGTTTGAAAACTTGTAATTTCTTCCCACAATTAGATACCTCCTAAAATGAGGGTTTCAAACAGGAGCTCATGCATAGATTTAGCCCCACTTTTAGAAAAGCGTAATAAGTTACCGAATACTAATATAAATTTGTGCCAAGGAAAGTGAGTGTCTTTGAGTGCTTAAGTTAAGTGTGATGAAAAGAAAAAGAGATAAAAAAAATGAAATGGTGTAGGGGGTTGAGAGGGAAGTATTCAATAACCGAGCGTCAGCTCTAGAGAGACAAGATTTTTGTAACGTGAGAGAAAACTAATTAAACATGGCCAATAAAAATGTGCAGCCTTTTAGACAGGTGGCCATGGCTTTTCATCTAAGAGGGAAAAGATCCCAGCTGGCACGAAGGAAAGAGAAAGGATGCTGAGAGCATTAATAAAAAATGGAGTCGTTCAAAAGAAAGGGATTGTAGGAGCAAGCTGTTGAAAATAAGAATTTTCCTCTCGACTGAGGTGTATGAAGGGAAGATGAAATTTGTGTCGAGCCTGTTCTGAGGTACTACAGAACCCTAAAATTGTTCGATTAAAAAAAAGGAATTTTTATATTCATGTTTGTCTTTATCTACGAAAAGTTAGCTACTGAATGCGCATCGAGGAGAGATTTTAAGTAATAAAACTTAAAGATTGCAACATTTTTATTAAATTTTAATTATGCTATTTATGAAATGAGGTAAAATGCACTCTCTCTACATTTCTTAAGAATAGTTTACGATAACTTTTTGATTTCTTTTCTTATTACTGCTACATAATATTGTAGAACAGAGCCGTAAAAGTGTTCGGTTTAAAAAAGTTTTTATTTTTTTATTTATATTTTTGTTTTTATGTATGAAAACTCCAGACTGTGTCTTCTCCCAAAGTACGAGAGCTTGAACTAAATGCGGAAGACATTTTCAGACTTAAAAATATCTCAATTTTCATGAAAATCAGCAATGTTCTAATTAATACATCTGTTTATAATATATAGCATTCTTAAAATTTCATAATATTCCATAAATAATTACTTTTTCGTTTAAAAATTTAAAGAGATTATTTATTTAGCATTAAGGTATAGGAGAAAATGCGAAACAGATTTTGTACTCGAAAAAATGGGCCAATTCGAGTAAAAATGAGTAGTATATCTGAAAAACATTCCACTTTCGAGTCCTATTTTTTAACATTAAATGAAGACAGCTTTCTTCGGGAAGGAGATTTTAAGGAATAAAACCTAAGAAAATGCGTGGCATTTTTTTTAACTTTTGTCAATCATTTTATTTATGAAATGAGGTAGAATGCATTTCCTATCGTTAGATCAATTTATAGCTTTATTTTCACTTCTTACTATTGATACTTAATACATCATATGCTGTGACTAATATTATATTTGATAAGATTGCTTAGTAAGATGCATAAACTGCGGAGAAATAAACACAATTTGCTAAATTTGGATATTTCTTTTAAATAAAATATATTTATGCATTTAATTAGCATAAATAATATTACTAATTCAGTAATATTTATAATTTTAGTACAAGAAGATCGTGATGAACTTGGTGATGCTACTTGCTGAGAAACTACTTTCGTGAAAATAGGGTTACTGTACTAATGCATCTGTTTAACTGATCAACATTTGTCACTGTCTTTCAAAAATGCTTAATTTCTTGTAGTATTTATTTCAAGATATATTATGTCTCAACGTTTCAGCTCTTTTATTGCCTCAAAATGACATAACAAGATATTATTAGTACTGGCTTTCTAATATGCTTTATATAAGTCTAAAGGTTTCTTATTAAGGTAACTAAGAAAGAAAATCATGAAAGTATACAAATAATTTTATAAATATTATAATTAACTAATTGTTCATGAAGAAGACAAATAAGCAATTTTTGGAGATAATAGATTAAGAAAGAGTTCACTTTTCCAGTATTTTTTCAGAAATTTTCAAAATAAATTAAATTACAAATTTCCTTTAATTGCGAAGCTCTTATGAATATTTTCTCTCGAACATCTTTAATGTTCATATTTTATATATAAAAGGAATTATATCTAATATTATTTTAAAGATAAACAAAATAAAAAGGTATTTGTATTATAATTATTTATTTAAAATAACAAACTTCAAAATATTTTGGTTTTTTTTATTAATTTATATTTCTAGCAAAAATATTACATTATAAATAAAAATCCAAATAGCATTTGCAACTAAATTTTGACACCAACCTAAAAAAAGTATGTTTATATACATTTACGTGCCCATATGTAGTTATGCATATATACATATGAAACAAGTTGTTTGAACTTAAGGCATTTTTTTAACTGAAATTAACACATTTTGAGATGGAATAAATTTGTTTCCTGCTTGTAGCTGCTGAACGGATTGATGAGGGGACATGCTTATTTTAAAATAAATATTTATTTGACGAGCACAAACACAAGAGGACGGCACAAACAAAACAAATACAAGCAATAGATAGGACAAAAACACTCTATTTTTCCGGAGATCTCAAGGTTTAATAGTCATGGTAAACTGGAAGCTATTAAAATTATATGATTTCAGAAGGATGCTTTTCTGATTGGTTTAGATACTCCGGTGATGCAATCACCTTAATATAAAAATGCTGAACTTTTAGTTTTTTTTTGGGGGGGGGAGGTAATAGTTATTTCTCGCTAGCCGAGGGAAGTAGAAATTAATTCGCAAACGAAGTCTTGGATGATTCTAGATTAGAGGTTCTCAAACTGTGGTTCGCGGACCCCGATGGTCCTAGAACATTTTTAGGGGGTTCGCGAAGGTCTCGCACTTAATGTTAAGATTCCCCTCTTTTACAGATTTTGAAAGGTCTCGTGGAATAATTGAAAGATGTGTCATCCTAGACAATATCACTAAATTTCTCCAAAGGAAAAACTTTACTAGAACGTATATTTCGGTCCAAAAAATGTTCATTGTTTTTATTGTTTGCAACGACAGATATTAGATGTTTACAGTTTTCTTAAAGAAAAAAAAAAAAAAAAGTGCTACTACAAAGGATTCAGTCTT
This sequence comes from Trichonephila clavata, assembly GCA_019973975.1. NCBI lineage: Eukaryota > Metazoa > Arthropoda > Arachnida > Araneae > Nephilidae > Trichonephila > Trichonephila clavata. The sequence continues at coordinate 7,770 of BMAO01036238.1, forward strand.
AGGATTATTGAGGAACGTTTGAATCTCTTAACCATGGGTTGGGATTGGGAGGGGGGGGGGATGTTCAAAATCTTTAGAGGGCTGAGATGTCAGGCTTATACATTAAGGGGAAGGGCATGGCGATTGAAGATTTAAGAGCCACTGCTCTGGAGCATCATGGATTAAAATCACTCAAGAGATAATTAATGTGTCTTATGTACATATATATTCGTTTGAGATAACTCCTCATTAATATATATTTTGAACTTTTATTAATTACTCCCTTAAATCTTCATTTAATCCTGTGATTTATTCTTTATTAAGTCAATTGTCTTGTTTACACATCGTGCGATCTGAACACTTAAAGAAAAGCATATTTCACGTAAAAAAAAAATCATATTGAACACCAAGATAAATATATTTCCGCAGAATATTTGGATGAATTTACTTTACGTGGAAAATGGTGCATTTGAGAAGTTTTTGCTTCTTATGAAATAAAGCATAGATTAACGTAAATCAGTAGTTCACACAGGAATTTTTCAAAGGGGTGGTCCAGGGACGAAAGTCCACTATTCTCGTATCATGTTCCAACATGCAGCCCAACATGTTCTTTTGGCTTACTCGATTTTCAAGAACAAAAAACAGTAAAAAATTAATTAATTAAAAGTTATTAAATGAATAATTAGCATTAATTAATAAAATTAATTATTAATAACAAATACTTAAATGAATTTTACGTATTATATACATAGGATTATAATCAATAGAAAAAAATCAAGGGTTTTGGGGGGGGGGGTCCGGACCCGAAGCACATTCATTGTATGAAGCGCTTTATTGTAATGATGCTACTCTACTGATTTTATTTTTTATTGTACTTTTATTGTAATAAAGCTCTTACGCTGATTTAATTTTTTATATAATGCACCTTTATTTTGCAATAATCAAAAATAAAAATCAGGGAAGAAATACGAAGCATATCTGAGAAATTATTAATTATGTAATTTAGAACAGTGTAATATTTTAAATACATTAACCTAATGAATTATCAGATTTACAAAGAAAATATAAGGTTTTTTCTAAAATTATTTATTTTATTTATTTGCTTAAACTAGAAATTTTCATATCAATTCTTAATGAATCAAATGTTAATGAAATCGAGTGCCAAAGATGGAAATAATTGACACTAAAAAATACATCATTTATAATTTAATAATTTGTGGTTAATATTTTTGAACAAATTTTGATAATAATCAAGAAAATTCTTTTCCTTTTAGACATTTAGGAATAAAAATGGATGCTCTACTAAGTACAGTACATCCAAAGTTTGTTGATCTCCGAAAGAAGGAAAAAAGTATGGATACGCGTAATATCTGGAATAATCTTACGGAAAATTACGAAACTTAAAAAGCAAATATGCTTTTATGTTATGCGCAATAAAAATATGTCAAAAAATAGAAAATAGTACATTTTCTCTACTATTTTAATGTAATATGCATAATCAACGTATTAGATTTTTAATGCATACACATTAGATTCTTAGTAAATATTGCTTTCTTAAAAATAATTTTATATCATACATTGGTTATTTGATTAATCCTTTTAAAAAAACCTTGAATCAATTCTTTTTGAGTAATAATAAAAAAGCCGATGTTTATTAACTTTAAAATACAGTATTCATTTCAATATTTTTATTATGCTGTGATTACAACCATTTTATGGACTTATAATAAATCCCAAGATATGTTTAATTACTCATCTATGAAAACTAATGATTTGATTCTCTTTTATAGGTGTGTTAAAGAGGCAATATTTCTCATAATAATAAGAAGTGGGGAAAATTCCTTTCGTTTTGAAATTATTGCTCAAAAATTTCTTCAAATGTTCATTTCCAAGTAATGTGTGTGTGTTTTAAAGAAACATTTACAATGAAGGAGGAGGAGTCTTTATGTTTTGACTTTATGCCCAAGTGTATATATACCATTGTTTAAATTTTCATTGTTGTGCTGTTTGAAAAAAAAAACTATGCTTATCCAATTTAGCTAGTATTGTTTCCTTGCATAAAAACATGGAACATGTATATTCACATATGAAATATTTTAGTTTAACCAAAATTTATAAAAAAAAATATTCTCTTAAGTATATAATGCATTTAGTAAGTTTCGTAAAAACATTTTATGAAACCAAGTCTGTATAAATTCATTAAAATTACTAACATGTTTATAATAGATAAAAATACATTTAGTAAAATGTATTGTTTTATAAATACAAACTGATTTCCTCTAATTTGAAAATATATATGTAATTCCAACTATTTTCTTTAAAAGAGGAGCATCTGGTTGTGTGTTATGCAGCTTTTTCAAAGAGTAGTCTTCCACTTTTTATATCTTTCACTTTCTCCAAACAGCATCTGACACATGAATCTACGCATTTAGAGAAATAGATATCTACAAAAAAAAAGGAGAAAAAAATTATATTAGGGGGAAAAACAATCCTCCTTCACTTTCTAATACCATTTTCTAGAGAATTAAAGCCCTTCAATTATGTGTAACTTTTTTCTTTTTTCATTTTATTTCCTCCTCCCTTTTGATTCAACCCCCCAAAGTAGGAACGGGAGTCAATATAGGATTTTCTGAAACAAAGCAATGTTATATGTAGGGGAAAGAAGACGAGTTCCTAGGGGAAAAAATGTTGAAAGAAGGCGACTTGAGTTAACGCTTCGTCACTTCTTACAATAGTAACACCTGCCGCATTATTCCAAACTTTTGTTCCTGAAAGAAACAGCGACGAAAAATGTTTTCCCGGAGATCTATACTCAATAAAAGCACATTTTTGTTTAGTGTTGGAGGATACACGCTATTAATTCGGTACCTTTTTGGTATTTTTTTCCCACTCTTCCTACTCCTTTTTATACTTTTAATCACAGGTTTCAAAGCTAAGGCTTTCTTGTACGAGAGGTTTTGTACTACTTAATTATGCAAGAATCTTACAAAATAAAGCCTTTGTCTCTCGCTCAGAGAAAGTAGTTTGGCAAGAGATTCTTTTACGGGTTTTTTTTAGAAGTCTTCTTCGAAAAGAGTATTTTAATATACACCATCCGGCGGTTGGATAAGTTTATGTAAATTAAAGGAAGCACTCTGTTGCGCCATGAATATGAAAAAGTTTTCGCCTGGATTTTAATGAAAATCTCCGAGATCGCAATAATTCTTTATGGGAGGGATAAAAATAACATTTTTTTCCTCTTGTAGCGTTGAAAGTGTTAATGGATTATTTTACTGGTCGGATGCATAATTTTAGAAAATGAACGAGGAGGTAAAAAGAAGAAATAATGAAAAAAAAGATCGAATATTACACGATACTGACTTTTCAGACGTGGTGATCAGGCATAAAACCTCTCCCGGAGTTTCATTATCAGTGGTATGAATATTCATGGATCTTTTAATCATTGTGTCCACATTCCGTTTTATTACAGATTAAAGAGTTGTTCTTAAGACAGGAAAGTGTACGCGTGCTCATGAAATTAAAGATTGAATTAATTGTAGCCGAAAACAGGACCAGATAAATTCTTTTTCACTTTTTTTGTTGTTACTTCGGACGCATATTTTATCACTTTTTGTTTCTGGAGATTCAATACTGTGCGATGAAATTCATGAAAGATATAAGACTTTTAAATTCTATTATATATTCATCTTCATTCGAAATCATTGGGTTTTTAAAGTTGGAATGCAGAAAAGCTACAGATTTTTTTGAATCATAGAAACAAACTCAGAATTGTTGGTTAAGTCTTATATTTTCAGTTTTTCATTGAGTTAAAATGAGTTTTGGATTACAATTTCGACAGTAAACTTTTAAAATTAAAGATTCTATGCAATTTTTATAACACTATTTGAGTTTTTCTTATACGACCACCTGTAAGTTTATTCATCAAATCACTTGGAATATACGAGATCTAAATTCAAATGACTCTTGAATCATTGTAATTCAACTGCACACAGCAATAGAGAAAAACGTATGAGTCTCAAATTTCAAACATTTTTAAAACGATTAGTTCTGAAATATGAAGAAATAGACTATTGAATTAGCTGCACCATTTTTATCTGGTTCATGGTGGTGATGTTGCTTATCCACGAGAGATCTATGTCAGGTTAGATCCATAAGGTTGTTGACCGCCAAAAAAATCTATAATAATAAAGGGATCGGATGATTTAAGTTCCCCTTAGAAAATCCGATGCAACCTAGAATGATTCGATGAAGCTGGATGATCTCAGCATTTTTTACAAGTGGGTTGAATTTTTCGGCCATTATCAAAGGAAAGGCATTTAAGGGGGGCGCTTTTTAGTGTAGTCAGAGAATTTTGGGAGCCACAGTCACATTTGGTCCATGGCAAAGGGTATTATGCAACTTCCCTTTAGGTGAAGAACCACTTGAGCGGAAGACTGACTAAGCCTCATTTCTACAGTGCAGGAGACCCAGGGCTCTTTAAATGACCTTGCCGTGCTTTAGAAGCGGTCACCTGCGTGGTATGACCTTTGTGCAGGGGGTAAAGTCTTTCTTTACCTGTCTCTGCTTCTCCTGCTCATCTTCTGGACTGCTGGGTTATTTCCCTGGGACAGTTGTTTGGAGATCAAGACCTGGTTTGGGACATTCTTATGTGGAAAGTTCAAATGGACTTGGTATAAAATTTCCTCCCCCTCCAAGGGGATTTGAAACAACAACAACAGTCATATTTGATATCCAGCAGAGAGACGGGGAATGTTCCTGCGTATCATGGTGCGTTAGTGAAATACGCCATATTAAAATGTTTTAGATCTTTCATTTTCGTATAGTCCTTCAAAAGTATGCGAAGAGCCAGGGGCCATTTCATTCTCACTGCCTTCTTTAGCCAGTCTTTCAACAACCTCATTACCACTAATGTTAACATGGAATGGGATCTATTGGAAGTAGACGTCGAGGGTCTGAGAGATCTTCCTCTGTTTGAGCAGAATAGAAATGCTTGTTTCATTGTTTGTGGTGGACATTGTTTGTGCACGAAGATGTTGTAGTGCACTGCGGCTGCCCGATAAAATCCATAGATCTCCAAAATCACAATCTTAAGACATTATCGAATGTTTCATGCACTGGAGCCAAATACAAAATGGTAAAATACCACAGAAAGGTTTTTAAAAAAAATTTGGAGTTATTCGTAATGCATAGTGTGACGTATTGGATACGAAAATACACAGCCAGGCTTGAGATTATACAAATTTAATTACATAAAAATCTAACACACCACCTTAATCTACAAACCACGTTTCTTCTCTGCTTTCAGCCGGGGCCCTCTCAAAACCGGTCTCTCCGCATGTCCTTCTGGGGGGGGGGGTCTCGGAACGGAGGGGAAATGGATTTCAGGGAAACCCTGTCCCCCCCTTACAATAAGGCACTTACTATCAGCGTTTTGTCTCTGACGTCATCAATGGTACTCTCAATTGTGTGTTTGTGTGTGTGTGTTTGTGTGTGTGTTTGTGTGTGTTTGTGTGTGCGTGTGTTTGTGTTTGTGTGTGTGTGTGTGGTAAGAGATAAGCTACTGTTCCCCACCCTTCTATTGTTTTAGTACAATTGCCTAAGACAATTACATAAATGTGACTTAATAACATCTGAATCTCCCCATTTTCACATCAGACGATCTAAAAACTCCCGTAATTTGTTAATTTATGACAAAAAAATGAAACAATATTTTTATGTTTAGGGTGAAATGCACTTTAAACATTACGTATCCAAAAATTTTAATTTTAATTCTCTCTCCTTTCTTGGAAACAAAGTTGAACTTGTTTACGTATATTTTGAGAAACTTTTTTCAAGATATATACTGAAAGTGACTTTTTGCAACATTATGTAATAATAATTTTCAAATAAGTATTGTTTGAGTATTATCTTCATACAATAAATACCTCCCTCCCTTCAGGAAAATTAACGGTGTTCGTATCTGAGAAACTATTTGAAAGGTTTTTTCAAAAAAATCGATCGGTAAACAATTTTTAAGGAACACAGGAAATTGTTTTATTGCATGTATGGAATGTAGCATCGTCGTCTTTGAATCAAGAACCTAGTTCTAATAATGCAGCAACTTGTTAGATGAATTTTCTTTACCCAATGATTGCAATTGATTCTAAATACTGAAAGACAACAATTCTTCAGCATGATAAGACACATCCTGCACCAATCTTTTCAGAATGTAAAGGGTTTTGCATATATAATTTAAAGAGATTTTTTATCGTTCAAATGCAAGAACTTTGCATCATCGGATAAAAATATTTTAACTAAAATGTTGATGTTGCAAATAAGTATCAAGAACCATCAGCAATAATATAAATTTTACTTCCTCAATAGTCAGTGATCCTGTAACATTATCATATGATAATCATAAAATAAAATGCAATTAAAGCTTTAATTGCCGACACCACGTGATGTGTCCATCGGTTCCATCAAACGTCTCACGTATTTATAAGAAGATAACAATATCCTTCCTCTCAAGAAGTCTGTATTAATTTTCGGCCATGCATGAGGTCTTCTACCAAGCATGTCTCACGGAACGCTAAGTAAGTGTATATTAATATCATACTATAAGGTAACGTGAGGAATATTGACGCACAAAACACCGAACAAATTTGCATAATGTGTCATAATTCTCTTCTGGATTGTGTAGAATTTCATAATTCCTTGTATGTACGCATAACCTCTAATCGCGTTAGTGTGAGGGTTCATGGAATGAAGAGCCATATTTAAAGATTACAACATGGTTTTTATCCTTATCTCTCTATCAACTATTATCAACATTTGCTGTAGTTAATGGGGAAGTGAGTCAGTTTTAGCCTATTCAAATATTTATGGTACCTTCCATTTCGTAAACACATGACTTTTACCTCAAAACCAAAACGATCACTTCCGTCTGGAGGCAGTTAGTGGCTTATATGGATTCCACCACCACACACTCCCCTACCATTGAATCGGTAGGTGAACGAATGTTATCGTTGTTATGACTAGCGTATGAGTTGTTGCGTCACTAGGTGTGATGGCCTGTCCTGTTGCGTCATTTTAGGTGCGACGGCTTGTAGCTTGCCTCATGTGTCTGACGGCTTTGTTGCATTTGGGGTAGATAGATGGTGCCACGACTGCTGCGCGAAGGTTGCATTTGTTCAAAGTTCCCAGGGTCATGAATGAAGGAGGATTCGTTCTCGGTATCTTCCGTCCCGTAAGCACATGACTTACCTCAAGACCAAAATGATCACTTCAATCTGGAGGCAGTTAGGGGCTTATATGGATACCACCACCACAGATACTTGTCTATTAATGCAAACACTTAGCTTGATTCTTTGAACTCGAACCTCAAGGCTCCTAATTTTGTTTCTGGATACTCTAACTCATAGGTTCTCAACGTGGGCGATAACGCCCCCTTGGGGGCGTTTGAGGCTTTCAGGGAGCTGTAAAAGACCCAGAGAAAATTAGGGGGCGTTGAGATGGCACGAAGGGGCTTGGGCAGATTAAACAAATATAGTCTAAAAAAGACCCAAAAAAACACGCTGATTATATATTAACAAAGTAAACTTTAATACTGTTTACCGTATGTTGATTGCATGTATTCAAATCGTTTATATATCACATGTACGGAAATTTACATATTTCGACAGTTCGGGAAGTTGGAAGAAAAATTAAGGATTACTTTGCATTCAGATCTACATTAAAGTGAATTACATAGTAAACTTTAATTTCTGTAGCGTACGTGTTGTCTTTGTCTGTGACAGTAGGAAAAATGTTTCGTCCACTGCCATTCCTTACATATATTATCCAGAAATATTATTAAATATTTGAACCAGGAATTATATAACATGTGATTCTTTAAAGAGGGAAACTGTCAATGTATATTTATTTTAAAAGCAACAGTTTATTATGAATTATTTCGTATCCTCAAAACCCTTGCCTGTCTTTATAACAGGCAAATTAAAGCTTTAAATACTGTCTTTTAAATGGAGAAGACATTCAGTAGCGTTTCAATTCCAACAATATCCTATCTATGATTAAAACATATAATATTACGCATTTAAATATATTTGTGGCAATATCTATTTCAGATTCGCAAGTAAAAAAACTGGGACTTTAGAAAAAAATGAAATTAAAAAATATATTTTCTATTAGTAATAAATATTTTTTTAAACTTAACTCTTGTCTTCACCATGTATTATGTGTACACTCTTATTTCTCTAGAGTGGGAAGGGGCGGTATCGAAATATTCACTAGAAAAGGAGGGGTGGTATCAAAATATTTACTAGAAAAGGGGGCGGTATCGAAATGTTTACTAGAAAAGGGGGCGCCAGTTCAAAAAAGGTTCAAAAAAGTTATGCTCTAACTATTCAGATATAAACTGTGACTTAATCTAACCTCAACACAAAAAATTGCTATCTTCTTTTGCGAATTCGATTACATAACTTTAAATAGTAGTTCTATTTTGCATAAGTCCCAGTTAATTTGTAGGAAGTTGTTCTCACCTCAAAAAAATTATTGAAAGCATTCCCCATGAGAAGTGCGCGAAGAGAACCATTTTCACACACACACACACAGTTTTACTTATTTTAAATTTTAATAATTAGAAAGTAGTATTTTAATATATAATATTGTATCCAGCAATATTTAATGTAGTACTTGTATTTGTAATGTAGTATATTTAATGCAGTTCACGCTGTGCAGGGAAAATGTTACTCTACTACCCAAAGAAATTATTATTGCCTCTTCATGTTTAAAAGGACTCAAAAGGAATCTTAATACCTAAACCTTCCTCTTCCAATAAGTAACGGATTACTAATATACTTAAAGAAAATTGGAAGAAATCCCTTAGCAACCCCCAACCGCACTTTCTCAAAAATGTTCTCTCGAAAAGGAAGAGTTATGTTTGAAGCTTTCTACTTTGTTCCGCAGTAGCATAATCCGGATTGATGAGTGCAAGAGGGGAAAATGTCTGTTGGAACGTTGCTTCGATGTATATCTGTCCACGTTACGACCGCAACAATTTATTTCAAATCATTTTTTCCTTGTTTAGACGGATAGACCGAAACGCGTGACAAGCCGGCTTAAGTGCCGTGGTATTACATTTATCTGATTCGCTGCTCCAGCATTTTGTCCAGCTTGAGTTATTGAAACATTTGAGGAATTCTAGTTGCTTTTTCACTGATATCATTATGAGGTATTTATTTTGCAATTTCTTTTCTTGCACTTAAAATCTATCTAGAATAAAAAAAATTAAATATTTAAGTGTAGCAATGCTTAAGAATAACCTTAGGCAATCTTTTGGTATGATTTGTTATCAAGAGTTTTAATACGAAAATTTTTCTAAGCTAGTTTGTTAACTTTTTTGCTTCTTTTTTTAAATAGAAATATGTAGTTTATGTAATTTAATTTCCATAACTGCTATCATATACAAAAGTATTGTTTCACAAGTTTCTTCATTATTTGTGAAAAAAACTATCGTTTTCTTTTTTTTCTCTTAAAATAATCTTCTGGTGTTTTTTTTTTTATATTATAATTATTTAAATCATTTCTAGTACTTGTTCCATTCCGTTATTTCTGTATAATTTTTTGTATGTCTGAATATGAATATCCTTTTAATATATTTATTAGTTCACTAAAGATGGTTTCCCCTCTAGATCGAATCAACAGCCTTTGGCATTTTAATCTTTCCTTGCATATACGCGATTCTACAAACAAAATGCATTAAATTTTTTAGCATTCTCATCACTACATGTTTTTCTTTTTAATTTTATCGTTTGCATAGAATTTTATCATTTCTACAATTTTCATCGTTTGATTTCCTCGCGCACAGATTGTGTTATATTAAATAGGCACATCATTTTGTTTGAGGTAGCTCTAATTAGAAAAGGTTGTATCTCATAACTACCTCAAGTGAGGAACATCAGAAACTTAAAGTAACTAAGACAAGTAATTAAAAGCAACTTTAATATATTTCAGATTATTTTATGGTAAAGGAAACACAATATGTGTTATATTGCAAATATTAGTTACAACTGTGAATATAGTATATATACAGTAGTTTTTATAGTTATAAACTATAAAATTTGTAAAATGTTAAAAAATGTATTTTCTCCCGAGAAATTTGAAAATAGACTGACGTTCTGCAATACATGTCCTTCTTTGTGAAATAAGTTCCGCACTCATTCAGATAATTATGCTGCTTGAAGCATGGTTTTGAATGTAAAACCTATATATATATATATATATATATATATATATATATATATATATATATATATTTCTGCATCAATATTGCAATATTTTTAAAACACAGTTTCTCTGTTTATATGAAAAAGAGTTTTTTGTGATGATATAATAAATTTATTTATTTATCTCATCACACACAAGAACAATAATAAACGGGTTAAAAGCACTGTTCAATATTACGGTTACAAATCGTATGCATACTAAGGGTCACACAGGACACTCGAGAGAACTTGGATATTCCATTCGTACAGAAACGTAAGCCATTTCCAGTAAGATTAGCCTTTACCATGATTATTAATAAATCGCAGGGGCAAAGTTTTGAAAAAAAGTCAGTTTATGTGTAATGTCGGAGAAAATGATATTTACTCATGGACAATTGCATGTGCATCTGTCAAGGTGTAGAAGCAAAGATGAAACAAAAATTCAGAGCAATTTAGAGGGGAAAATGATAAAGAACATTGTTTTTGAAGAGGTAATAAATTAAAATACAAATTAAAATAGGGAGATGGAATTAATTTTTTCCCCTGCTAACAATATATTGAGAAAAAATATAGAAACTACATTATACACGTAAATTAGTCTTACAATTTGGACAATGAGTATTCTCAAGCTTTCAATATGGGCGATCCAATTTTCTGTCATAATTTTCATCACGCCCCAGTCTTACAACAACTTTGTATTGAATGTAACAATAATGTACTTAGATGTTAAAGCTACAATGCTACTTTAATTATAAACCATAAAGATTATCAAGAAAAGTATTAAATTCTGTGCATAGTTTTATATATGACAAGCCTCTATGGGAGTCACTAGTTATTACTATAAACTTGTTTTTAATTTAATATTGATAAATGAATTATTAAATATTTTTTGCCGTACTGATACATTTATAAGTATCTTATATCAGTGTGAATATACATTTTATTATTTATTATGTCAGAATGTATTTTATTTTGCTTCCTTTCAGGAAATTCATAATTATTTTAAGTCTTTTATTTTCGACTTTTCGATGTGTTCGCCCCCGTAGAATTGTCATACCCCTCTAGAGTGGTACGCACTACAGTTTGAGAAACGCTATTATAAACAGTTGTATATTATGTAGAATGGAAGTTGATCCACCGGTAGGTGGAAAGAGGGCACCCCCCTCCTCCCCAGTAGTTAATAATTTTTAAATCGAAAAATTTAATTATTAATTCAATTTTTTTTTATTCCATCAGTTTATTTGAGATTTCACTAAAATGCTTTTGAAAATACGAACATCAATGTACGCGCGCGGTGAATTGTAATAGTTCGAAAATGCCAGCTTTAATTTCCATAAATAATCAAATTTCAATGTAGATACATGTCTGTTCCTCTAAATCAAGTTATAGAATTTGCGTTCAATTTGTTTCCCGAACGAAACATCTATTTGGATTAATTGTAGTCGGAATGATACTGATTAACACATATTGTTGCAAAGAAGTGATTATTCCAAGATCTCTTGAAGTCATTATATATACATTATTGAAAAGAACATTATATACATACACATATATATATATATATCATTATCACTATGCAGTTAAAATATAGAAACATGCTTGACCATTATTAAGGTATCCGACTACCTACGACAGCGTTTTGCTTTTAAAAAAATGGAAACATGGGAATTTTTTTTGTTTTTAGATTTATTTAGAAAATTTTAGGAAAATTATGCTGAAATTAAGAGGAGAAAAAGAAATTATTATTACTAAAATTGGAAAACATTGGTAAAAATTTACAAAAAATAACATTAAATGTGGCCCATTCTGTACCAAAAGTTTATGAACAAATTTTCAATTTTTCCATTCTGATGTGTTGCTATATTATTCATTTTTAAAATGACCTTTCCAATATGAGATATTTTAATTTTTACAGAAGCTAGAGCAATTTATCTTAGTTATTATATAAAATTTCTTATAAAAAAACAGTGGTTATATTAACTGTAAGTTTTGTAATAAAACAATCATTGATATATCTGTAGGATAAAACACTTTTATTATTATACAAAACACACAAAAAATTTCAGTTAATTATTTACAAAACTTTTTGAGCAATCGCTGACAGCGTTTGAGCATGCTCAAAAAAACATATTTCGAGTAAAACGCGTTTTAAAGTATGGCATATCTTGCTTAAAGTAATGACACACATCTGCTTTTACTAAAACACTTGTAGTTTTTGTTCTAGAGAATAGAAAATAATAAAACTGGTATTTTTATAAAGTTAATAAAATGGCCTATAAAATAATAAAAATTAAAAAATTGTCAATTTTTGACAAAATTCACAATTTTAGGGTGGTTAAGTTTATATATATATATATATAAATTCTCTCAAAGATACCATTCATTAGTTTATGGAAATGATAATTACCAAATTATTTAATTCAGGGAATGCAAAAAATATAGTATAAAATGAAGTGCTTACAAAAGAAAATATTTTCCAGGTTAATTATTGGGAATAAAATAACGAAAAGAAAAAGAAAAGAAAGTATAAGAGTTACTAAGGGAAAAGAATTAATAAAAATTGCTGAGGAAAGCGAAAAAGAGAGTTTGGCTGAGTAAGAAAAACTTAAATAGTTAGAGATGTCATGTTAAATCAATCTAGTTTAGCAAATGTTGAGCTGAGTCACCCGACTAGAACTCAAGAAATTAATTTGAAACTTTTATCCGAAAGTGACATTACTTTATGAGTCTTCCTGAAAAAAGGCAAATGAAATTTTGTTGTACTTCCGTAAACAAAGAGGGTTGGATATTTAATTTGTTTCCATCCAAGTGGTATTGATGAATACCGGGTTCGAGTGTGTGTGGTGTTATCAAGTAATAATCATAAAAATATTATCCTGGAGTCCTAGAATGTCTTTCCTGGATTTATTGGTAAAATCTTTAACAAATTAAAGCATTACATCAATTACACTGAAACAATCAAGATAAAAAAGGCTAGTAAACAACGGCAATCCAGTACGCTGAAGCCAAGAACTACGAGTAAACAACAGCACATCGTTATGCTGAAGCCAAGTTCAAGATTTCAACTGAGACAGAATCGGTTACATATAGTTACTATCGATATAGACCACGTGGGTTCTGAGCGGGGTGTCAACTAAGCTCCACCTACTCAGACAACCCGGATTCTAATTTACAACAGGTATAGCTATGTTAGTGGCTAGGAAGATAGATGAAAATGTTCAACATTATGAGTACTTAAAAAATATTGTTTTGAAAAGTATTAAGATGTATACAAAAATATTCCGCCATTTTGTCTGCGACATCGTAAAACAATTCTATTACCTGGTGAGATTATTATTTCGAACTGAGAAAATTCTTTGAAAAAGTTGGAGATCAGAATTAAATATTACAACGTATGCACAAATTTCAAACCTCTTAATCACAAAAAAAATTAAAAACAGAATACATCAGAAGTATGTAAAGACTTTCCTTGATTCTTGGGATCATGGGATGTTGCCTACCAAATTAACAGGCTGGCAAAATGCCTAAAAGAAAAAGCTAGATGTACCGGGTGGTTATAATTAAAGTTACACTATTCAGAGGCCTGTAGAACCTGTCCTGCGTATCTCATTTTGATTAAACCTGGGATATAGGCTGTGTGGACCATGGGGAAAAGATTTCTGCAATAAAAAATATTATAAATTTTGACCACCAGGTGGCTTTTATCGATTATTCTTTACGCAAATCCGTAAAACCTCTATATAAACTTACAGTCATAGCCAGAGAATCATTCCGCGTGCTTTTGTCATCGTTAATCATGCCCTTACAAAAAAATCGATCTTTTCTAGTAAAACTGTTTTATCAGAACTGCAGCAGCCACTTAGTTTGCTCTGCGAAAACGTTCCATTCCCAGGATTGGTTTGAGGAAGATGATCATAAAATTTGAAGTGACTGGAGATGTGTGGGTATGCTGCCCGGAAGAGGACGGAAACTGGTTGGGACTGAAACTGTCGAAGAAGTCTGTACTGCTGTGGTTGAAAGAGCCTCCAGTTTCATCTATTCTTCAACAAGTGGTCGATCAGAGTCACGTGAGTTGGAGATTCCGTGGTCCACAGTACGAAAAACTGCGATATATTTTAAAATGGTATCCGTTTAAGATCCAAGTGATGCAAACATTGAAACCTCAAGATCACAAAATACGCTTCATCATCTCCAACTCGCGTGACACTGGTAGACCACTCACTGAAGAGTACATTGGAACTTAAGGCTCTTTAAATCACAGTATTTGCGACTTCTTCGACTGTTTCAGTCCCAACCGATTTCCGTCCTCTTCCGGGCAGCACACGCACATCTCGTCTCTTCAAATTTCCTCAAACCAGTCCTTGATATGGGGCCTTTTCGCAGATCCTTTAAAGGACGATATTCTCGCAGAGTAACTATGGGGTTGCTGTCGTTCCGATAAAACAGTTTTACCAGTAAATATCGTTCTTTTCTTTTGTAAGGGCATGATTAACGAAAACAAACGCACGCGGAATGAATCTCTGGCTATGACTGCAAGCTTATATAGAGGTTTTACGGGTTTGTGTAAAGAATATTTGATAAAAGCCACCTGGTGGTCAAAATTTGTCCTAATTTTTTTTATTGCAGAAATCTTTTTCCCATGGTCTATATAGCATATATTCCAAGTTTCATCAAAATCCGATCCGCAGGATAGGTTCTACAGGCCTCTGAAAAGTGTAACTGTAATTATAACCACCCGGTACAAACAGCAAGAATCCATCATATAGATTTATGAAAAAAGACACCCCGAAAACAAAAGAATGATTTGTTTCATAAATTAAAATTTGTTGCTCATAAAGAATTTAATTCAATAATTAGCAGTTTTTAAAACAAGGAACGGGCTCCAGTTACTTGTTACAAGTGCAGAAAAGTTTAAATTCTTTTTAAAACAAAATGTCTAAATGGTTGCACGAAAATAAAAATTGAAACAGCACGTTAGTTGCTACAAAAAAAACTCTATACAGTCACATTTTTTTGTTAATTAAAAATTATATTTTAGAGAAGTTTCTGGAATAGCTTGTGCTAAACGCAGCAAGTTATTAATTTGTGTTGCTACAGAAAAACTGTTCTTTTTCTTCGAAAACAAAAACAAACAGATTCGATACAAAACTACCATATATGTGCTTTTTAATGAATGTGAAGAAGTTATTGAAATTCATAACTTTCGTACAAAAAAACTTAAATAGGTATTCCCATAATTCTTATCACTCTCCTATTACACTGAAGTGCCACTGAGTTAGTGATAGCAACGGCTATGCAAATTGTGTAGCGCTGCGCATCATTTATGCGCAATTGAGGGCACTGTGGTAACTGCATATATAGTGCGTACTGTGGTTATTCTGAATTAGATGTTGGAATTGCTAGTATGGGTAAACTGCGTGATTTGGATGCCTTCGATCGCAGACAAATCCTAGGTGCGTGACGCACGGGCCATTCAATATCCGAAATCAGACAGCTTGGATTTTCAATGTCGACAGTGTGAAGAGTATGCCAATAATACATGGATGCACATGGATGATGGATAAAAAACTAGCGATCAGGCAAACTGCAAAAGACAATTAGCCGTGGTGAGAGACGGCTCATACGTATTGTACGTAGTCAAACATTAGCTCAAATTACCACCCAGTTGAATGGCGGTGCCAGTCAGTAAACGAACTGTGCAACGCTTAGCCTTATGGGTTTCGGGAGCCATCGACGTACGAGAGTACCACTGTGCAATGCTCGCCATAGAGTTGCACGTCTTGCCTGGGCAAGAGAGCACAGAGACTGGATTGTAGAGGACTGCAAACAAGTAGCATGGAGTGGTGAGTCTCGATTCTAACTACTTAACGCAGATGGGAGGCTGGAAATATGGCGTCAGGCTCATGAAGCCATCGACCCTGCATGCCAGGTTGGAACTGTACAAGTGCATGGTGGATCAATCATGATCTAAGGTATTTTTTCTTGGAACAGTTTGGGATCTTTGGTGCATGTACCTAACTCCTTCAATACAATTCGATACGTAGAGTTTCTGGGGGATCACCTCTATCCATTTATGCTGTTCTGTTATCCGTACGGTAACAGAGTCTTACAGCAAAACAACTGTACCTCTCACAAGTCCTGGTTGGCTACTGGCTGGTAAGATGAGTATTCCTCTGACTTTTCTGTCATAAATTGGCCACCTAGAAGCCCAGTAATAAATCATTTGAGCATCTTCGGGATGTTTTGGAACAAGGCGTGAAAGACCATCACACAGCACCAACGAAAATTACTGAATAATGGACAGCTTTAGCCAATATTTGGCAAGTCATTCCCGTGGAACGTTTCCAGAAACTTGTTGAATCTGTCTCCTCGTGTGGCAACCGTTATCAAGGCAAGAGGAGGTTCAACTTGTTACTATGTAGGTATCCCTAATTGAGTGGCACTTCAGTGTCGATGCTGGATTCATACTTGACATTCAAAAGCAATGTTGGTGTTATAGTGAGAGCCCTAAAGAACTTTCAGATTCACAGAAGACATTTTTCGTCCAGGGAAAAAGGCCTTTAGACATCATATTAATACTATCAAAAACTCTCTAGTAGCGTCATAGTATTTATCACCCATTCAAAAAAGTTTACAAGTTTTGCTAGAATAGTGAAAGAATTAATCGATAAACAACAGAAGGAGCTCGATAAATAAGCCGATAGGAAATAGTACAGCGGTATTTTAACTTAAACCTGGGGATCGTGTTTGGATAGTGTTACATCTAGTTATAGCAGTAACAGAAAATTCCAGAAGCAAAATTTTTGTTTCGTCGGGAGCGATCATGTATGATATTAAATCAAAGATATCCCCACTATGTTATAGCTAGTACGGAAATTTCATCTATTCACTTAGGTTCTTATCATATTTCTGCATTGTATGACAAAAAATGGATCTCATTCCAGGTCTGTGTTCCTCCTGCGTTGACATGGCAACCAAGAAAAAACAGTGGATCCAGTCTGTCCCATTCAATGTTGGAAATGTTCCTGTTCCAATGAGGATACAGCCCTATTAATGCGACCTATTTTCCGAAGGAATATTTGAGCAGTTTGAGAGAGAGAATGTAATAGCAACACCAAGCATTGACAATGATAGCTTAGTGAAGAAAAAAAGCACCGGATGTAATTGATCTTCTAGTATTGTAACGATTTACTCTCAATAGAATAAATATGCAAAATTATTACAAACCAGTAGAACTTATTGAATTTCAAAATTATGAAAAAAAAACTTAATACTAACTGATTATAATAATCAAACAAGCTTCATGAAAACCTTGCAACAAAATAATACTATTATAGTGGCCTAAATAGGTGTTGTATGAAATCCAAACTCTAAGAAATCACGGATAATCTCAGTAAAAGCATAACAAGATACATTTATATTGACGTAATATCTACAATATTGGCTAATATAACTACCAGTTACTAATACAAATTATAATTTAATCCTAAAAATATTATAGCATAATTTAGAAAGGGCCATTTTTAATGATAAAGGAAGAAAATATGTTTAACAATGTAGGAAAACCACATACCAATCAAGTATAAGACAAAATACAACTAAACAATACCACACATCTTACACATCAAAATATTATGTATTAGTGAATACAAGTAAAACTAAAAGAGAATTAAAAAAATAAAGTAAATAACTAAGCATTGAATCACTTAAGATTTCAAAGCTATCTATAAGCTTAAATGTTTCAGTTAAATAATATCAAAATATGAGTCTAAATTCAACTATATTATGGCGTAATGTAATCACAAATATGTACATAAGAATATATAAGCACATTAATATATACCTTATTATTATAATTCTAAGAAAGCTAAACAGTATGTAAGTATATGGCAAGATAGTAAAGGTCAAAAAAGAATAGCCACATTAAAATACAATAGTAAACCTATAGAATTAGGATTAAAATTGTAGGGTTCAATATAGCTTCAAGATACCATTCTTCCCTTTATTCCCTTATATTACTGGGTTGAAATAAGAGAGAGTATTTAATTAAAAAGATTCCAATTATATATAAACAAGTATATATATATAATCTATTACACACAAAAATAACTCACCAAAGAATAAACTTTTTCGATAAAACTTCAAGATTTGAATAAGGTTGGTTTTAATAATTTTTTGTCTTGATTGGTAAATAATACATGATAGATGTTAAAAATCAGTAAAATATATGACTTAAAAACCCCAAATCCATTGAATAAATAACTCTTTTAGGAAAGATGATTAATCACGAAGCCCCAATCCTTTTAGTGAACTGTGTGTGGCCAGATTATGAACACGATAAGCGGGGGAGATGGATCCGAAGTAAGGAGAGGATTAACAGAGAGAGCTGTGCATCCTGCTCTCACGATTAATGACAAGGTAGGCAGAGCAGCAGACCGGCGTCCTGCACCTTGTTATTCATCTTTTAGATAGGTCGTGGACAGGGTATCTAGAGAAAAGTCAATAAATAAACTCCATGTGGCAAAACAAAGTTTGTTTTTTCAGTGGTTGGATCATGAATTAAATTACTCTTAACATTTGTAAGCTTTTCCACCCGACAGACTTTTTTTTTATATAGTTAGAGAAATACGATGCCTATTTATGTAGTCGTCAATTTTTATTTAAGTAATGTTTCAACGTTTTCTTTCTTTTCAGTCACTAGAAATATGTATATTTAAATTTCAATCAGTGCAATTTAAGGCTGTAGTAGTCAAATGGTCATCGTTGCGAATACGTTACAGGCCCCATTCACATTGAACGGTCACGGGACATGCACACGTGACTCCTGTCGAATCGTGTGTTTGACTCTTGGTACCCATGAAGACTCGTCGTGTAGAGAGCTTCAGGCATGCTAACTCTGTCGAGACTCAGAACCATCAAGTTGGCATAGAATTTAAGTTTTCTGAGTGAGGTAACAGTTTGAGTGTCTTTCTCCCTCCTTCATTCAGACCTAAAACCCCGAGGTCCATTGCCAATAACTTTTGTGCTGCTTCAAAGTGTGACATTACTAAACAGTTTTTTTTACGTCAAAAAATCAGATTTACTAATTTAATTTTCAAATGTATAATACAAAAAAAATATTAATATGTGCTTAGAGTTTATATTCTGATTTAATTTCAGTTCCCAATGGCACACACAGAAACAAAGAAATAATCTAAATTTCACTTTATATTTTAGAAAGAAACCATTTTATGAGATTTTCAATTTTGGATTGCTATTATGCGGTTTTTTGTTTAAAAAAATAAACTTATAACAGCATCACTGGAGAAAAATCTTATAAAGAAAAATAAACATTAAAATTTACATCTAAAGCTATAATACAAAAATCTGTCTCTTAAAAAAATTCATTATATATATATATATATATATATATATATATATATATATATATATATATATATATATATATATTTGGTTAATGTTATTGGCTTATACACCTTGAATTATAATTAACTTTTACGGACATATATATGATGCAAATTTCTTCACTTTTTTCCACCCAAGTACGAAAAAAAATCTGCCCAAGTAAACAGGTAATAAACCTTTCCAATGAGAACGCAATGTGGCAACCAAACCACCGAGAAAAGTGATCATCCTATTATTCACACCTAACCATCTCCCAAGAGTATAACACGAAGACCATAAATCCGCAAGCAAGAGATCCATTTTATACTTCAAGACCTATAAAACAACTTTCAGACGGGAATACGACACTGACGTGGAATAAACTGATATGAAACGACCCCATCGGAAAAAAAAATCTTGAACGACGCCTGGTGATCGAGATGAGAAGATATATATTTTAAAGGACGTGAAAAACGGACGAAGAAAAGAAGAAAACAAAAAAAGAATCACCCAAGGGTGGCGAAACGACCTTATGCAGTGCAAGATGGCGAGGGTCTTCCTTGACGGATGGTGTCCTAGTAACGTACTGGACAGTGATCGATGACCAGGTGTCGGTGGCGGAGAATTTCACGTGACACCAATCGTGACGTGGACACTTCTTCATAAATTGCCACCCTCCTTGCCCGTTCATTCTAGTGCTTTCCCCCCTGATTAAGCGATCTGTCTCCCCTGTCTGCTGTTCTTAGGTCATCCATACCGGACGAATGGATACTATGCTGAAGAAATTCAAGTAACTCTTATTTTACTGCTTATGATAAATGGAATGTTCCTTTTGAGGAGGAGTTGAATTTTTTTTTTCACTTCATGAAATGATATTGAAAATAATGTATTTTATTTCAATAGTGCCCTCGGGAAGGTACTAGGGTCAATGTGGGGGGACACATCATATAATTATTGATTCTTTGTGTTACTTAGTCATCAATAAAATTATAGTTGCTTAACAATATTTCAGGAATGTTACTAACCGAGATAAATTTTTACGAAATGAAAGATATTTAAATTGATTTGTAAATATTTCAATTAATTTCAGAGGATATTCAAAAGCAAAAATTAATAAATAAATCATTGCAACGAATACAACTATCACGTTTGTTCTTTAAATGTAAACATCCATGAATTACTTCTGTTTTTATGATTTGCTTATTTGTACGTCATTGTCTTCTTCGAACTAAATTTTAAAATTTCATTAAGAAACTAAAATAGATTTATGCTCCAGTCATATAATAAAACCAGAAAATCCTTATTACCATAGTTCAAAAAGATTAAATTTTTTTGCTATAATAACAGAAAATTTTCATTTTGTTAGAGCATTTAAATAATGTTTTGAACATAGTAAAGTAATTAAAAACTATAAGAATATTTCTTTATTCCTTATTATTGATATTATTCATTTTTTGTGATTTATTTATTAGAATTTTTAATAAAGGGTTCTAATTAAAATTTTTCAGGAGACTTTCCCAACTTTCATGATTGATTTTGAGGAAAGTATGCAATTACTACAGAATATAAGAATGAAAATGTGACCCAAATTTAAGTAATTAGTAATATAACAAAAATTACTTCGTCATTAGCTTAGTTTTTAAGAGTTTTCTAGTCTTTAAAAAGCAAATCAAAAAATATTTTCCTGTAGAACATATTATATTCGGGCAGTTTTATAAATTATTACCTAATATTTCCGAAAAAAAGCCTACCCGTTTATAAGCCGAAAGGGGATTTTTCTTCAAAAATTTTACCCAAAATTCGAAATTGATATGTAAACCCTAATTGAAGGAAAGAAGCTCTTGTAATTTTCAAACATATTTCCATAGGAGCAAAAATGCTGCAAGTGGGCAAACAGGTGAAATATTTTACAATAAAATTGTTCTAGAGTAAAACGTCTACGAGAATACTTTTATTTTTGATAACCCTTTCTGAAACTAACACATTTTTTCTTATTCATTTGTCAGCTTGTATAATATCTGTGATAGTCATAGTACCTGCACCGTTTTTTCTCTTGAAAAATGAGTGAAAAGAAAAATTTGATTGATCCTCGACCTAAGTTTCATTTTCGGGGGCAGGGGGGGGGGACTAGCTGTATGGTGATCGTATGCATTCCCACACTCCAATGAATGATGTTAATTTTACGAACTATTCAAGAACTCGGATTCTGGAACTGATTTATAGCTCCCCCCCCCCGGCTTTTTTAGAACAAAAAATCCAATCAAAATGTCTAAAATTTAGCAGATTTAAACTATTTGTGTCACCCTTGGGGAGCCCGAGTGGGAAAGAATAATACAAACTAGCCCATGCGTGTCGCAGAAGGCACTGAAATTGGACCGGTCCTCCAGGTTCAGGGGTTAGGCGTAGGACCAACAAGCCTACCCCATATAAAACTCTAGTTATGAAATCTCAAGAAGAAAATATATCCGGGCTGACTTCTAGGAAACGACTTGAAAAAGGTTTAAAGAACTAGAGAATAGGATTTGGGAATATTCAGTCTTTGTACAGAAATAAAGGACTGCAAATACTAATAGAGCAGATGGACAATTATAAGATGAATATTCTAGTTATGCAGAAAGTTAGATGGATAGAGGAAAAGGAATTATCGATCAATCATATAAAGAATCTGAAATTGTTAACTTCAAAATACAACGAATTAAATGGGCAGGTCACGTTGTCAGAAAGTACGAAGACTGCACCACTAATAAAATACTTCAATGTCCAACCAATTGGCAAACGATGGCCAAATCTTAGATAGATTAAGGGCCTAGAAATAGATCTCCTAGTTTTGAAAACTAAAAATTGGGGAAGAAGGCGAAAGCCCACCCTAGGCTACCAAGCCACAGAGGAAAGAAGGAAACCATTTATGCACGGCTAATGTAAAATGTTAAATAAATTGTTAAGCTACATTTTTTCCGACATCTGTGGATACGTATATAAGCCGACTCCTTAACTTTATCTTTAAAGAAGTTCCAAAAAATTCCTCGGCTTATACACAAAATATATGTTATTCTCAAATGTGTCTATTATGAGACTAAGGGCTCGGGAATAGCCCTAATAAACTCTGCAATTTTTATCATACCCCATATCACAGTACATCCATTTTTTTTTTGGAGGGGAGGAAGTTTGAGGTGAAGGGGATTCTAGATTTTCATTCTTTGAATAGAAAAAAAATTAATAGTTGAAGACTTCGGACCCCATTGACTTCTAGTCATACACCATCGCATCATAATAACGAAATGATTAAAAAAATTATTAATTAAAGTTTTCAGCGTGTGTTTTTAGTGTTAGTAACTGCGTATATTTTCGTTGCTCTATGATTTAAAAACCTCGAAAACTTAAACATAAATCACTTGATATTCTGAACAAAACACTTATTTTTATTCTTTTACCGAGGTAGCATTGAGCTAGCAGCTATCATTTCCAAGGCAGATAATTCTAAATGCAAAACAAACACACACAAAAAAAACAGTTTTCGAGCCTCCATCGCATCGACTTTGACAAGAACAATCGCTATTAAGATTCATTATCCCATCAAAACACGATCCCCAGTAGCCGGTAAGAAATGAGTACGCATCACAGAAAACGACAAATAAATTGGCAATACTTTACGATTGACAAACCGATAAATCTCCAAACTGATTGTAATAGTAAGCCTCCCGTAACACTTCAAAGACCTCAGCGAACAAATTTCTTCCAGGCGAATCGTGTGATCTTTCAGCGCGCGGTTGCCAAATCGTTCAAGATCACAACAGATTGGGCTGTGGTAAAACAATAGGCCGGCATCTCAGGAGATGGTGTCTCGTGCAAAAACAATTTGGCGGAAATAGTGAAATGGAAGCGGATCGTTTATGATCAGGAAGGTCGTTCAATGTCGTGTTTACACAAGCTTTTCGGCTGAACAATAAAATACCAACAAGCGGACCTTTTGATGATAGGCTTCTCTTGGAGGAATAATTAATGGGTAGGGAAAGCGAAAATTCAAGTGGCATGTTCAATGAAACGGAAAATTTCGGCTTGGTAAAGGGGTTTTAAAGTTAAATGTGTTTATAACATTTAAAAATTTTCAGCAGCAGCGAGCTGAGATTGGTCTCTAATAGTCATAATTGCTTTTGAAGGTATGGACTCTTGGGCTGTGGTAAATATATACTTTCTTGAAATGAAAAAATTCAGCTTTCTCCCACTATTAAATATCTTTTGAAGGACTTAGATGTTTGTAATACAAAAGAAAAATTCACCCCTTAATCAGTCTTCCATATAAAAAAAGAAAACAATTCATGCTTTAAATGAAAATATTTTGAATACCGAAAAGCCATGCGCCAGAATTCAAAAACGTTTTATGTAAGCTCTGAACATATTTGTTTAATTTAAAATGTCCTTTTTAGTCTACTTTTTCCAGAGGAATTTGGAACAAAGTTTTTGAATTTTTAATTCAGATATTTTAATTGAACGATATGAATAATAATAAAAGTTCTGTAGACGTTTGTCCAAAAGCCTCGAATGAATCCAAAACGTAATTTAATGTATAAAACATTTTAAATGAAATATAGTTATTTAAATAATGGACTTGTGGCTCAAACTTAAACAAAATCTGCTAATTTCCATGCATAAGTGTTTGATATAAAAGTTGACCAGTACATTTATAAAAATAATGACAAAATATATTCAGTAGAATTTATAAGTAATATTCAATTATGTATAGGAATTTTTTTTTTTGTGAAATATATTATTTTATTTTATTTGAAACATTTGCTTAGCTAATTATTTAAAAAACTTAAAACTAAAAATTCTCAACAATCGTCAATTTAAATTAACATTTTATTAAAAATTCTTCTTATTTTATTTATTTATTTATTGTTATTTTCTACATTTGGAGTTTGTACAGACTTAGAATTGTTTGCTTTTGTGTGTGGGGGGGACATATTTAATTCATATAATATATTATCTCTCCATAAAACTTTTTTAAATTCATAATACAAACTTAAATAAATATCTAACACCTAATTTTCTGAAATTTAAAAAAAAAGAGAGAGAAAAACAGTTTTTATAAAAAAAATGTCATTTATTAAAAGTTCAATAATTAGCTTTAAACTATAATCGCAAGCTATCACAAAATATTTTAATTGCATTATGAGTTTTTAAGTACACACATAAAAATAATAAATAATTTGAAAGGTCTGAATATAGTTAAAATTCATATACTTCTCAACCAAATATATAGTCCATATTGAATTTCTGGAAACTTCATCTCTAATAGGATGTAATGGAAAAATTAAACCTAAATCTAGGAGGAAAAAAACCATTTACAATTTTTTTTATTATTTTGCTCTTTAGAATCAATAAAAATTCTACCATACTTAAGTTTCTTTTGTATAATAAAAATATAGCTAATTTTATTCTTAAGAAAGTAAAATACGTTTTCATAAGAATATTATTAAAAATACAATCGAATTTTTTTTCCTAATTGTAACCACACACTAAGAAAGGCTTTCGAAATTTGAAATATTATGAATCAGACATGCGAGTAAATATGTGCTTTGTTGAACATAGTAGCAATAAGCAATTTGTCAAACACAGATTTCACTTAGTGCTAACAAGAGCAAGATTTTCATCAATTTCGTTGTTCAAAATTTTGAAACAATTGCAATAAAACATTATTTCAAGCACACAGCGGAAATACAACTCAGCATGTATTTTCATACTTACAACTTCCTCCGATCCAAAAAAAAAAAAAAAAAGCAGGGGAGGTGTTGTTGTCTACACAAAATTAAATAAACAAAGGAATGACCTTGAAAGATTTTGACCATTAACGGGCAACTAAAAAAGCAACAAGTGTGACAATGAACATGAAAATGTAGGCTGCAGTCACAATGCCAGTGCAACGATGATGAAAT
Source organism: Trichonephila clavata (assembly GCA_019973975.1). NCBI lineage: Eukaryota > Metazoa > Arthropoda > Arachnida > Araneae > Nephilidae > Trichonephila > Trichonephila clavata. The sequence continues at coordinate 33,307 of BMAO01036238.1, forward strand.
AATAAGGATGCTTACGTTTTTAATTGAACGTTTCGAACAAGTCTTGGAGATGTTATCGCTTTGGCATAACAATACGTTTGCGTGTACTCCTTCGCCAACAAGTCCGAGTAAAATAATAAATAAAAGACTAGTTTTCCTGACTTTGTCGTGATTGGAACAAATAACTCATTTCCTGTGAGCTTTTTATTATATATTTTTTTCCCATTTCCCCTCCCGAAGGATTAAATCCTGATATCCTTCAATTTACGCGGTCGCTACTTCAGTTTGGGCTACTTTACAACATCGTAACAGTCATCGCGGGAATAGTGTAAAAGCAGGAATATATTCCCTGTTATGGGATTCATTAACGATTCTGCGTCAAATATTTTTCATTCTTTCCTTAATTTAGAGTAGCGTAAAGCTCGTAATGCTGAGTTAAAAGCGAATATGGGCCAGCTTGCTTAATTTTTAACTCCACAATTTTTACTTCGGCTGAAGATACGAGTAATTAGAGGATCAATTTTAAGCAACGTGCTTGTTAAGGTAGTAATAGCTACGTTTTCTGAAAGACTTTTCTGTTTGAGACGGGAATTAACATTATAAAAGTGTACATACACACGATCCGGTTGTCCTTATTTATTCTCATCGTATAAATTGATCTTTACTAGTTTTCCTTAGTCTCTGTGTGTGGCTGCAATGCTCCTTTGTCAAAGAACTTACTTAACTTTAAGCACTTAATAATTTTTTAATATTATTATTATTTTGAAATAATAAAGGGGATTCACACACATGTGTTAAAAAGGAGATGAAATATTTATATTAAAATAAATACGATATTAAACAATATTAATAGGTATATGCTACGATCTCACTGGTTAAGACATATACACAATTAACAAGCTTGCCACAAAAGTAAAAATCAGGGAGAAAACTGGAAATAACATTGCTTACACATTAAGAAAACAAGAAAATTATCATTTTTATAACATTCAATAATACCAAAGACTACTTGAATTTGCTGTGGTACAAAAAAAAATCTAAAAATAGTTTTGCCGTTTTATTACCGTGTAACTTTTACCTTAGTTATTTATATTAAATCTTGAACTGTGTAATAATGAGATATCCGCGAGATCTATCCTCTATAATTTGAGTTTTTTTCTGTCCAGCTAAATTGGCACTTAAAACTAGAACAACTCCACTTCATAAAAGAACGTTACTACTAAGCAGTATATCAGTGAGATTGAGAATAGAGTTACTGCGGACAAACAGCCACACCGGTGAGTGCCTGAACTATAGTCGTTTAATTATTAGAAAGTATCAGTGGACTTCTCTTCAACAAATTTCAGAGTTTGTATCTCACATTTAAGTTAAATACCCATCATTACTTAATATTAGTTGTTGCTTATGCCACCTGATCGACAGTAGCATCAGATCAAGGTCCACGAAATTCATCGCGGCTAAGGGCTAGAATTTTACGCCTGTCGTTAGCCTAAGCTTTGAGCCCCCCAAGAGGGTGACAGTGCGATTTTGCTCAAGCAACACGATAGATGGCGACACCGTTAGGACCCACAGATTTAACGAGCACGTTCTCCGATTTGTACTCGGTGGGCATTTGGTGGCATCGGGCATCGAACCCAGACCTTCCAGTCTGGGGTCCGATGCTCTAACCACTAGGCTACCCACGGCCCACTTAATATTTAGTTTGTATTGTTTACACATCTCGTTATCAGGTCTAACAATAAAATAATAAAAGTTAATTATTTCAAATACTTGTCAGTAATCATTTCGTGTCCAATTTAAGGGCTTCTACTACTATGTTGCATTCGATTCCCTCGAGAGCCCCAACGAGATCTCCACCGAAACCAGTATGAGGAGGAGGTACCCCTACAAACCCTCACTTAATTTTAAGGTATAGTTCTAACCCTTAAAAGTATTTGAGGAGTACATTCTTATGCAGGCGTGTTTACTTTCTGATTTTAAACTTGGGATTAACGCTACACACAGTTGCTGCAGAAATAATAAGTTGCATTTGGAGAAAATATAGTTACATATATATAGAACGGCACTAAGATAGCTTCATATTTTCTTGGCTCAGTGGTATCCCTAAATGACGACTCCAAGAAGTTTTATAAGAACAGAGTTTAGCTTTCAGTGGGAAACAGTTAGTCGATTCAAAGAGAGATATTTTGATGTATAAAAATATTTAGCTAAATTATTAGAAATTAGGCAAGTCTTTGTAATTCTGTACCACTATTAAGAGACGGAGACCACAATTGAATTAGTACCTACTTCTCTATAGTTCTAAGTTTTTGAAGAACTCTGGATTCAATTCCATGAGGGGCATTATTATGTTCAAGTGTTTTCTTTTTTTAAATACAATGCTTGAAAACAGAGCTTGGCTTACATTTTGCTGGCCATGCACTCGTGACCACGTGGCATGTGAAAAGAGAGATTTGCTGTATTTAAATCAAAGTCATTTATCAAAGATCTCATGTGGCGGAGAATGAATGTCAATTAATGACATTTATTTCAGGTATCACACCACCATCTCCTAGTTCGACTTTGGTTCGAAATTACGATATCAACAATAATAGTATTGGCGTAGCTCCAGTGAGACATTGCGGACCGTCGCCAAAAAGCCCTTGTGTTGCTAATCAGTGCGACGTTAATATTCTCTCACTCTCACCCAGTGAGACATTATTTAAGCAAACCTTAGCTAAATATAGGACGACACTATGGGGCCGATTTCATATTGTTGTATCAAATTTACATATAATGACTATTGTTACGAATTGATTAAGCCCAATGAGAACTATTGCTAAGATAAGAATTAGAAGCGAAGTTATTTTATTGTATGTACTAATTCACGAATGTTGGAATATTCATTTAAAATGTATATAAAAAAAAAGGTTGAACTTCGGTATAAAATAACTTTAAGCTAATAAACATTGTCCAAAGTTTTCAGTGTATTTTAGTGATACGAAGAAAAGTGACAAACTAAATTGCGAACGATTATGAGAACTCACACACACACACACACAAATTCAGATAATGAATAGTTTAAATATCTGTAAGGAATGCATCTGAAATCAAGCAATATAGATATAGTAAGTAATTTGATGCTACTAAAAAGTTGAATGAAATGTATATATGTTAAAAGAAATGGAATTTAACTTTATCAAACAAATCAAATTTTAGTTCTGCTAGTAGAAAATTAATTTATCCTTATGAATATATTTTGTGTTTTACACAATTTTCATAGTCTTTCTTATGTAGGAAAAAAAGAAACTTGTTCTTTCTTCACGATATTTCTGGAACTATTAGACCTAGAAACAGGAAAATTGGTAAGCATATTTCTTTTGTTGATTAGAGATCCGCTAAGAACAGAATTTGTGGAAATAGATTCACAAGGGGATGGGGTGCGGTGGAGTCAAGAGGCTATACAGATAAAAAAATCCCGCTCTTGAGCTATATTTTATTGAAAACAATGATAAAATTACCCGTGCACCACAAAGTATCACACGGGGTTTACAGAAGTAAGTATTAATCACACATAACTACACATTAGGATTACAAACATTTACAAGAAATACACAGGAATTTCCAAAGGCCCTTCTGGTGGAAAGTAGTTGGTGAAGATTAGGAGCCCAATTTATGTTAAGTCCCTATTTGACCTATAGATATTTAAAATTTCCCCAACATGTTTCTTTTGCTTGGCAGTGATCCACTAAGAATAATTCCTAAGGAAATCGACATCTAGGGGTAGTTGCGGGGGTTTACGGGAGCGTATGGATAAGAAAATGCCTCTATTTCAGCTTTTAGACTTCGAAATTCAATACGTATCCTTCTTTTGTTGAATAAAGATACACTAAAATTGAATTTTGAGGAAATTGACTCTAAATGGGGGATTACGAAGGCGTAAGATAAAATTATACCTCTGTTTTAGAAAATCAAGTCCTGTCCTTTTTAAATTAAGAGGTGAGTCTTATAAGGATATTTTTAAATACAATCGAAATATCAATACTTGGACTTAGATATCAATAACTTATAACAGCATACAGCCATACAACATCATGAAATCCCCAGAAAGGTGAGTGGATAATGGTTAGTTTTTACCAATGTAAGAAAATTTAACCTCTTCAGAAAAGCAGTAGATTGCTAAATCATGTTAGTTTTATAATTATTAGATTTTTAAAGATTATATATATATACATATATATTTGATTACAAATAGCTCAAACAAAATATTAAAACCAAATTAAAATTTTTAAATTTATTTAACAACATAATAATTACTTCTTTATATTCAATTGTATCTAGTTTGAAGTAATATAGTTATAGAATGATACAACAACATTATTTTTTTAACCTATTAAAAGGCAAAAGGCCAGTGAAATATTAAGTCAATGTAACGTAAAGATATAATCTCAAAATGTATAACAGCATTTTGAGGGATTTTGATTTCGGATCCATCCAAAGGCAATCCTATGAGAATTAGGGCTTGTCTAGATTTAAATCTCTCTTTAAGATTTAATGTAATGGAGAGGGAAGGTGTTTGAAATCTTTCAAATCACTACGGATTTCTCTTCACGTGATAAAAAAAAAATTATGACATTATTTCCTAATGATTTTCGTGGTGCACAAACAAAAAATGCAATACAAAAAAAACGTGCGAGAAAATTCAAATTTAAAAAAGTTTAGAAAATATAGGTACATAATGGAACACGAGAGAAAAAAAAGGTGGTTATAAAATTCTTCCTAGGGATAAAGAAACGGATGTGCTTGCCATTACACCCGCGCCACAGACTCCGAAGTAAAAAAGAATGAATGTTTGTGGTAATTAATACTTCAAAACCTCGGAAGCGTGAGTGAAAAATAAGTGGGTTTGTGTGTGAACGGTAACAGGAAATTTGTGAACTTGTTCTGCCCGGAAGGTGGAGTTGCTGTTACGGATGCTAAAAAAATGATCCCAAACGAAAACAAAAACGATAATTATACTTTTTTAAGACTTGCATGTTCTGGTATAATGACAGAAAACAGTTACCGTATAGTGTGTCAATGATATATTGAGCTACTTATATTTTAAATTCGTGCTGCTTAATACATAAGTAAATATTGGGGGGGGGGAACATTTGTTTTTCGATTCGGAACGAAGATTAAAGTGTTTCAACATATCATTTTATAAATATATTTAAAATTATAAATATATATTATAAATATATAATTATATAATTATAAATATATTATATATTACACACAAATATTTACATATAAAACATTTTTTTCAAAAACATTCATTATTTTATAAAATTACCTGGATGAGAGTTGATTTTACTGATAAAAAAGTAGTTAATGCTTATTTAACTATTAATTAAGTATTTATTTTCCTTGGCTTCAATATAAGGTTCTTTATTTCGCATATTTTTTATTTTGTTTTCGGATAAAATTGCATAATTGAGCATTGGCATGGATCTTGGAAGTTTGAAGCATTGTGAAATGAAATAATTTTAAAGCAGGTATAGAGAAATTTCTATATGCATATGAAACTAATTTCCCCCCACAAAATTTACGATCCTCTATCATTATTGCTTGTTTATTATCGTCTCAATCTAAAAATAAACTAGAACTACTGGCAACGCACATCATAATTTGAACCATAGCAAAGAGACGAGGAATGTGTCTGAGCTGGTCCTTCACTCTCTGAACTTCAAGGTCAAAAAGACTCAGCTGCAACAAATTTAACGTGCATCAACCCCTCTACACGAAAATCTTCAATGGCACTACGACTCGAGAAAGCTGAGTTCATGACCATGACCAATCGGCTACCACAGCCGCGATTCGCTATCATGAGTTAACTTATTTTCAAGTCAATTGAAATGGCATGTTTATAAGTATGCATATTACGAGTATATAACTCTTAAGTACTCATATGTATATAATTTTAAGAAACAATCTTTTTATGGCAGTGTTTGTCAAACTGAGGGGCGCGCCACCCTAAGGGGGCGCGTGAGTAAATTGAAAAATCGAAAACAAAACATTATTTTAAAAAATTATTAATTTACTGAAAGTAAACAAACAAAATACATTCTGGCATAATAAAAAATAAAATACACATTTGCACTGATATAATATGCTTATAAATGTATCAGTACTGTACAATGTATTTTATAATTAATTGAACAATACTAAGTTGGGAATAAGTTTAATAATTACCAGTGACCCCATGGGCTTGTCACATTTAAAATTATATCCAAAAGTTAATATTTATTTTAATAATTTTTACGGCCTATAATTAATCCCTTAGCCGCCGATTAAAAGTTACGTGATTCGCTCCCCAATGTCACCGATGTGATGTATTAGAGAGGAGGAGATGTATAAATAATGAAGTCCTCTGATTTAATTAAATCCTTCACAATCACTGTCAAGGTCCTTTTATTGCATTCCAAAGCCTTCGGAATCATTTTATGGATACCAGTGCACAGAAGAGATCATACTTCGGAAAGACGTATATATACGTCCAGGGCAATTAACGCTTTGGCTAAACGAGACGTTTATATAAACCAATGGCACTTAAGAAAAAGTCGTATTGCAGCTTTAGTGTCAAAGTATAGTATTATTAAATTCAATACATTGTTATTAGCATGGAGGGGGTAGAAAATTATGGTTCAATATTGGGTCGCAAATATTGAAACTTGAGAAGCACTGTTTTATGGGGAAAGTATCAACCGGAAACGCAAAATCCGAAAAAACGAAAACGCCGAAATGTTGCAAAGTCACAGAGAAGTAACTAGCTGCAATATGTGTTTCACCCATTCCTTTCATTATTTAAGAATTATTATTGAGGTCTATACTGATTACAAAGCAATCATTATTGATTTTTTTTAATCAACAATGGTCAATATATCAATATTTCAATAAATTTTTCTGCTAAATATTTAATATGCTTCAACACCTTTCTTAAATTTGAACTATTATCTGCTTCCTGAAAATTCATTCAATGGATTCATTGGAATAATTCGATAAAATCATTTTCCCCCTGTTGTATCGTACAGGTTCACTCAGTGGCAGATACCGACTTATTTTTTGGAGGAGGGAGTTACATTTAAAAAACACGAAGATGAAAGCACCGAGAGACGTAATCCTTACACCTTATACACCAAGAATTAAAAATATCTTGGTGTATGAAGAAGGAGGTTGAAATCCCTTCCCTATAAACGCCCCTGGGTTCTCCTTGATTTAAATTGATATTCGTTCAGACTGAATGATCATAAATCGAAACTTTCACACGTCCTATTAAAATGTCAATACTATTTTTATTTATATATATTAGAAAAATTGTCCGTAAAAGAAGCAAAAATTCAGTCAGTTATTTATGTACATTCTACTTTAAGTAATGGAAACAGAAATACAACCACAAATTCCGTAAGGTAAGAATAGTAAATAACAAGCAAAATATTTTTGAGGTCATAAATGCGAATCATCAATCTCATATAATGCAAATCAAGGAGAAGGTTTATGTTTAAAAATATCAATGCGACTTGTTGAAAAAATAGTAATAAAAAAACTTATTCGGTTCATATTTCCTCTAATTGCCTAAACGGAAACAAACGAACAGAGCATTTGATGTAACGAGATGGGCGTGTCCGTACTTACTCGTCACGAAAGGTCTTTTGCCTACTGCCTACAATTAGACTCTGTCTCTTGTCACCATTGTACAGGAAGCCTACTGCAAACAAGCCTTTTGGGATAAAATCGACAAGCAAACCGGTGGATAAAGTAACGAAAACCTCCGAAGCGACAAATTTTCCACCTTCGGATCCCTAAAGTGGCGTTTAATGCACGGTATTCTGGAAGACAGATGGACAGACGCCTTCAATTTCACGTATCCTGTTGTCTAAAAACGCCCACACTCGTCAAAAAGGCGTGCATGGATCGGAAAAAGCAAATTACTGTTCAAAGGTAGCCATTAGGTTTTTCCTTTTTTTGTGGTGGCTTTCAGTATCGACTTCCTCAGATAAGACTATTTCAGGTTAAAATGCTTTGACGAGGCGTGGTATCACTTTTTTTAATTTTGTGACATTTTTTTATTACAGATTTTTTTTATGAACTGTTTGGTGATAAGTCTTGATTGTTTGGTGTTTGTGTATATGCCTGAACAGATTGATAAATGGTAGAGGGGAGCATATATTATCAAACGAACAATCACAATTTGTTGCCAGTTTATATTTAGAAGGAAAAAAATATTTTTGGTTTTTACTCAGAATACGAAAAAAAGGGATTTACTACGGAAATAAACCTGATTTTTTCCTGTATTTCAAGTATTTGATTAAAAATGAACATTATACATATCCTTACAACTTAAATAATACAATTGATTGGAAGAAATTAAACTTAATTTTCATAAAATTAAATTAAATATATCAATAATTTTATCGTAAATTAGAACATGTTTTACATTTTCCCCATTTCTGAAACATACAATTGGCGTATAGATATTTTGTGAGATTAAGTATCTGATAACTACGATTTACATTTGAGTGCTGATACAAATAAAAATAAAAGACAAGTATTTTATCCGTTGTGCTTACTTAAATTTTTAAGTAACCCGTAATAATACCTAAGCTAAATAAAAATTCATCAAGCCATGAGCTTCAAACAATTTGATGAAAAAAAATTAATCACTGTTAATTTCAATTGAAATTAGAATTAATAGCATCGTTTCTGAAATTATAGTTAACCTGAAATAATTATAGTTGAATAGTTATACTTCAGGTTAATAACTATACAAAATATTTCATCATAAAAGATAAATATAAATTAAAAAAAATAAAATAAAATAAAAAAATACTGTATCACTGTTTGGATATTATAATGATAACTTGTGTTGTGAAATACGGAAGACTCTTAAAACAAATAGAGACTAAAAGTGTTCACTTCGTGTAGCTTACTGAAAAATGATGAACAATGATAATAATATTAATGACATTTAAGAAAGTTTTTAATTTAGAATATGTCCCCCTTTGAGTATGATGTAACATTTGACACATCATAGCATGTTTTCACAACATGATTTAGCAACTTATGAGCAATTTATCCAATTCCTATTTTGGTGCTTATATGGATGCTCATGTTTCTTGGAGGATATTGTCGACTTACAAACCATTTTCCCATAGTATCCCAAACATTTTTAATGCAGTTTAAATCTGAAGAACCTGCTGGACATATAAGCTATGTTCCATAGAAACAAATTTATCACCGACAGCACGATGAAAAGGTCGAGCATATGGTAACAGATAACCATTGATGTGCCTCAGGTTGGTCATAGTCCCAGTTTCAAGCACATATAGAGGTATGCTGCCATTGATACCCAGATACTGCTTATAGGATATCGATCCTTTTCCGAAATATATTTCCTGGTCACTTTACAATATTATTCTCATCTCAGTCTAAAATCCCATCACCAATGATGCTACTCGTATCGGAGAAGAGTACAAAAGCCCAGTTGATTGGTCCAATTATAACGATTATGACACATTTGCGAAAGGACGTTGTTTTGAAATGTGGACATTCGAACTCGTACTACAAGTCTCCGTGTGTAAAGTCTCCATCTTCTCAACGTGTGACTACTATTTTTCGGGAGATCTGCTTGCTTAAGGCATCAGTAAACTCATCTCTTACCTGCATAGTTGTAGTGTGTTATGGATACCCCCTTTTACCGATAAGACAGTATACCTATCTTCTGCGGGGTGTCATACTTGTAACACGACCTCGCACGAGACGTTTACTACACGTTCAAGTGTTTTAATCTTGTTTTATTATATAAACTTTTTCATGGTAACTTAAAGACCCCCCCCCCCCAAATTGTCATTTTGTAAATACTCATGTAGTATAATATGTATGAGCTTAATTAAGGGGGATTATTCCAAATCTTCGGGTTCAAAATATGAGGTCTGTTTGCAATGTCGCATTGTTAATATAAGAATTGTCTCCAGTTTAATAAGTAAATTCCAAAAAAATTTGAAAGCGATGAAAATAAATTTTTCAAATTTTTTTTTAAAGATAGTTTTTGCAATGCGTGATATTTATATGTATATAATTCATCTCAATAAAACCCAATCGAAAACAAAAACTTAAAAAAACAGGACAGTTTTTTTTAATAATTTTTATCCTTCGAAAATATTTTTATATATACACTCATGAACAAAATAAATTAGTGCACCAAGAAATAACTGCGGGATCGTAACGAAACTTGGTATGAAGGTACACGTTGGGGAGATATGCAAATGATTAGAAATGCCGCGTGGTCACGCTTTACGTATAGCCGGTAGAGGGCGTTTAACGTGATTCCCCGTGAAGTATAAAACAGGTAACCAAAGCTTGTTTGAGTGTGCTGAATTGTTAACAAAGGAAGTGCTGAGGTAGACATGCCATTAAGCCGTTTTTGAAGACAATATAAACAGCTGTCGTAGTGTGAGAATGGGAGAATCATCGGCATGATGGAAGCTGGGTGGTCAGCTAGGCGAGTAGCTCGTCAATTAGGCCACTCCTATTGTGTTGTGAGGAGGTGTTGGGACCAGTGGATCCGAGAGATATCATTTACACGAAGACCATGCTCAAGACGCCCTCGACAGACCAGTCGTCGAGAAGACTGCTACATCGTAAGAAATGCACGTGTGCAGCCAACTTCTTCATTGGCCGCCATCCAGGCACAGGTAGCAACTTCACTAGGGGCCCCTGTGTCTTCTCAAACCATACGAAGGCGCCTGGCAGAAGGACATTTGGGATCATGGCAATCATTACGTGGGCTGCCCTTGACGCCCACCCATCGACGCCTCCGTTTGGAGCGGTGCCGCGCACGAGGAAACTGGACTGCAGCGGAATGGAACCAGGTCGTCTTTAGCGACGAATCCAGATTCAATCTCAACAGTGATGACAATCGTGTTCGTGTATGGAGACCCCGTGGTGAACGCCTCAATCCTGCCTTTGTTTTACAGCGACACACCGCTCCCACAGCTAGTGTGAGGGTATGGGATGTCATTGCCTACAATACACGGTCATCCCTAGTATTGATCCGTGGCACCATGACAGACCAGCGGTATGTCCGTGACATCCTGCAACCACATGTGTTGTACCCCATGCAACGGCTCCCAGAAGCCATTTTTCAACAAGACAATGCTCGGCCTCACACGGCAAGGTTATCATAAGACTGTCTCCGTACTGTTATAACCTTTCCTTGGCCTGCCCGATCCCCAGATTTGTCTTCAATCGAGCATATCTGGGATCTTTTGGGATGGCGAGTTGGGCATCTCAAGAGTTTGAACGAACTAGAGGCAAGGTTTCCGCAAATATGGAATGAAATGTCTCAAGACATCATACAGAACTTGTATGTACAAATGCCCGATCGTATCGCATCGTGCATTCGAGCTAGAGGGAGTTCAACAGAGTATTAAATTTTCCGTTCTTTTGCCTTTTTCTCTGAAATAAATAATCCCTTTTCTTTGATTTTCTAATCATATATTAAAGTAGTCATTACGTATGTAAAATTTCGTTTCATTTTGACGACTCCTTCTCGGTGCACTAATTTTTTTGCCCATGAGTGTATTTGAGCAATCTAGAATAAATTTTCAATTCTCATTTTTAACTGTTTTTACGCATTTCATTTCATTCAAAAGATACAACAGTCTAGATCTGTGAAAGATTATTAGAAACTTAATTTAATTAGCTTTTCATTCACGAATATACAGGGGCGTACACAGACCTCTCTTAATGGGGGAGGGTATATTCTAAGAAACATGTAGACCCCAGAGTCGGTAATCTTTTAGCTCTGGCGTGCCAAGACAATCCACCAATATGATTCAGCGTGCCACACATTAAGACACGTTTGAAACAATTCGATTACCGCGCAAATACATGTAGAGTTAGAAAATATAGGTTAATAATAAAGATTTACACGTATTATGTATTAATTTTGCATCATTTAAAAATATTTCTTACAAAAAAATAAACAGCATAAAGTAATGCTATTTTTCAACAAAAATAAAAAAGTAAAATTGTACATATATTATGTATTTTTAAACATATTTATTAAAATAAGAAATGAACAACATAA
>BMAO01036239.1:0-18803 GCA_019973975.1 Trichonephila clavata
TTGTGCCTATACTTAAAATAATATAAAACCTTAACTATGCCATAATTTTAGAATTTATTTTTCCTGCTGCTGTCCATGCTTTATTATTAAGTATCTAATAATATTGTAAATATTTAAAATGTTTCCGACTTCCACAGTGTATGGCACTATTACATAGACTATTACTAGAGACTCTTAAGTTCGCATTTATGTGCAATTAAATCATTAATTAAACCTATATATACTTAAAATATTTATTTAAATTTTACTGCGAGGACTATTTTCAAATTCTGAAATAACTTTTCTAGTCGGTGTTTATTGCAAAACTTGTGTAGACCTGGTTCATTAGCATTGAAATAACTTTGTTATCAGAAGAACATGGAAGATTCTTCGATAATTTAGCTAATTCTGCTGGAAAGACTTTGGTAGTATTTTCATTAACACCTGTAAATTCTGCTTTCATTTGTGCACTGGGATATTAAATTATTTTTAGAAACTCTAGTATCAATCCTTCTTTATCAAAAACTATTTATTTTTACTTTAAATTTCCTAGACTCTTCGAGGATTTATTGGAACTCCTTATAAATTTGTACAGAATGCTATTTTTTAATACTCCACAGGTACTCATTTTTTATTATTATAGCAAAAGGTCCTGCATCCAAAGCACTAAATAATTTTCGATCTTTTCTTGAACAATATGGTGAAGCCAGGAAACTGAATTTTTATTTATAGAGGACAGATTTTCGTATAGCCTTTACTTTTTATAATGTGTTTGATAATTACTTCTTTCAAATTACATTTTGATGACAGATATTGAACCTTCACCACCTCGCATGCCTTTCTAATGTTTTTATTTTTAATTGTAAGCAGATAACAGTAGTAATTTTAGACTTTTTTACTCATAACCTAGTGCTTAAATTTTAATAAATATATCACATACCTGCTAAAAACAAAGAAAATCAATTTAATTTCTAATGCATCTGCTAAATTTCATAAGATAAAAATGTTTCAAAAAATCTTTTTTTTTAAAAAAAAAAAGAATTAATTCGATGGTAGATATTTGAAAACACTACATCAGCACATGTCGTCTGCTTCCTAGATAATCATCTTGCAAATGAAATGATTGTGATGCTACATTTGTAAGGGGGGGGGAGTGCTGTATACTTAAAAAAGACGCCTAAACTGGTCATAATAATTGACAATATTAAATTTGTTTAAATAACATAACTAAAAAAATGTAAATATATTTCTCTATGTTCTATTCTACATTAATAAAATAAATTCTTTTTAAATTCTATTTTCACAGGTTTGTTAATGATTTATTTGAGTTAATTCTAATATTTTTATTACGAAATATTTTATCATAAACTCTTTATTAATTTATTTTAGATATTTTTATCTTGACATTGAGCGAGATATTTCCGTGGAGCCCCTAGAACAGCCCTAGGGACTTCTAGGGGTCCGCGGACCGTAGTTTAAGAACCGTTACTATAGGTGAACAAAGTGTTCTATGTCGAACGAAGAAGATTAACAAAATGAAGCCAATCGTGAAACACATACAGAATATTACTAAGACTGCAGCAACCAAAGCTAGAAATATATCGTAATGATTAATACAGTTATTTCAGTGCGTCATTCATATATGTTTGAGGGAAAATTTCTTCTGTCTAAGCTAATCCTCTGCTCATTACATTGTATAATTGTTCGAAGCAAAGTCGATTCAGATGGATAGTGTAACTTTCTCCATACAGAAATGCAATTTTTATATAACTCAATTGGATCTCATTTGAAAATATTAGAAGACGTTAATTTGTTTGCATTCATTATTGGAAATGTTACTGTTATAAAAAATGTATGCCATATTGAGGAAGTTAAGACGATATGGTACCCTAAAAATCATTAAACTGTCGAAAACATTTTTATTGGCTTATTTGATACCCCGAATCTTTATAAATATGCCTGCCAAATTTCAAAGCTTTACATGCATTTTTCATTAAGTAATGGAGCAATGTTTGATGCTGAACAGCAACTACCACGCCTACATTTCAGATTATCTGCTAGAAAAGAGCCTGATAAAAAATGAATTAATTATTTTTCTAATGCGCATCAATGAGATTGACATTATATATGCAGTAATAAATCATTTTAAGAAAGAATTGTGCAATTCATGCCAAAATTCCAGTTTGTGAATTATTTACTGGAAGATCAAATGGATTTGGTCAAGATTTAAAAGTTGTGCGTGCTTTTTATGATATTATTATGAATGAAATTAAAACTTCAAAACGGATTCTTGCAAAGCACAAATACTAAATCTCATTTTGATAACTCAGATAATTAAAAATCTAATTCGCAAGAATAGAAAAACTCTCCCCTTTTTATATATTTGTTTTTGGTGTTCCCACGTGTCAGAGACTCAACACTTTTATTATTAAAATATTTTAAGACATTTATTTAAACAAATGCACATATACAGTTCCTAGATTTTGATGTATTTTATCTATAAATTATTATTTGATTTTGCTTTTATTCGTGTACAATATTTAACATGCGAAGGCTTTTAAAATCATGGAAATAAAAAAAAATAAAGGCATAAACATCTTTTGTACATGTTGTGCATTAGCTCTGAGCATGGAATTTGCTCTGAAGTGTGTGTATTTATTTTTTTATATAATTATTAAGATAAAGTTTTATGAAATATTGATCTTTCATTCGTTTTTTTCTATATATTCATTATGGCAGTATACTGTTTAATTGTTCTACATTTGTGCAATTTTTTGTGGTAAATAGTTTTAAATAAGCTAATTAACATTTCATAAAAGTTTCAGACTATTCGATGAATATTATATCATGCTATTCATGGAATGAAAACTTCAAACTTATATTTCTCCATGTTGAATTTTTGTTCACATACTGTTATTCAAAACACTAAGGCTTTTTTGATAATTGAAGTATAGGTTTGAAATTTTTTATACATGTTCTGAAATGTTAGTTTTGTATAACTGCGCTTGGAATTAGCTCTAACATGTATAGTACTTTTTCTAAAAAATTTCAAAATCAAAATTAATGTTTTTTTGAGAATTTTTGGGAGTTTAACTTTAAAAAAATTTATAAAAAAAAATAAAGAGCAGCAGCAGAAAAAAACACATACACAGTTTTATGTAGTATAGTATAAGGTACTTGGAAAAAAATTGGAAAGAAAAGAGACATATTTAAAAAAAAGCCTTAGAGATTTAAAAAAATGCTTAAAAAAGCTAAAAAATGTTATATTTTACAAACATTTTGCATCAAATTATAAAATTTTTGTATGGAATTATTATTAAATATTAACCTTTATGAAATACAATTAAAACCAAATATCAAATATTAAAAATAAAAAAAAAATTGTGAAGATGGTACCATATCGCCTTAAGGTAAACACGCTCACACATAATATAATAAAGGACTTTATGAGCTTAGCTGTGCCTCTACTCGTTTTTAAAACCAAAAAAAAAAACCCGCTGTATAAATGACATGGAAGAAGTCTCGTCGTATACTGCTATTAGGGCAATTCGGCGAGATCTCCGCAAAATCATCTAATCTGAACCGGGCACGTTCGGCTTAGAGAGCTTTCGTTTCACAGATACAAGCTAGGAGCAAACATTACTGGCAACATATGGCAAAACCGGACCCAAATAGCTCAGAAGATGGCTGAGGGCCTCATGCGATCAACCCATTTCACGAAAGACAACAAATAAATCCCATTCGAGGTTATCAGATTGTGTATAAAGTATTCAAATTATTCAGCATGGAAATAACAGTGATTCTAAGAAAATAAAGGTGAAGACAAAATAAAACAAATTATCATAATTATTAACTTTTTCTAGGAAATCTGCTAAGTAATATAAATTTGCGCTATGATTAAAATTAATACTTATTGGTTTCGAAATTAAGTATTTTGTATGCTTGGAATAAATTTATATCACACCATTGATTAAAATTAATACTTATTAGTGTCGAAAGTTTGTATATATACTTGGAATAAATATAAACAAATACTATATAATATCATCACTATTTCACTTCACATACTTCACGTTTTTTTCAACTAAAGAGTGTAACGGGTCTATCCGCGATTCAACTAACAACCCTGTTTTGTAAAATAATCTTTTTAACTGTAATTTCAGTTGAAAGCCTCTTTCTGTAAAGAAGTCTGAGTTTATGTAAATTAGAACCTCTATTTAAGTGTAAGTCGAAGAGTAGGCACGCTCATGGTTGAAAGTTGATACAGAAGCGTGAATAAGAGGTCGTATAGTTTAGCCAGGTTGGAAGATGTCCAAAGATTATTCAAGTATTGAGGAGAAGAGCGCAAAAGAAATATAAGATAAGTGTTCTTATTTCTCTTGTTGTTAAGTAATTAGGATTGATTGTTCCTCGAAATTAGTGATATAAGTGCATTCTCCCCTTAAGTTGTCTTATGTTATTAAGTTAAATAACAAATAAAAGTGTATAAGTGTTATAATGGCTGATCTTAACTCGAACCCTCCAACACCCGCGTCCACCGGGATACAACAAGTGCATGTTAGTAACTACATTTGTTTTTCACCATACAGAATTAACTTTAAATTGAACTAGAGCTATGTGAATTTTTAATCTTAAATACATTTGAATGGAAATATTTTAATAAAAACTATTTGAGAGAAAATCAAGTTAAAAAGATGAGAGGGATGCAGAGAGAAAGAGAGTATTATAAACAATACTAACTGATGACAGCTTTTCAATTTATATAAAATTTGGGTTTAACCAGTTTTGAGGTTACCCAACTTTTCCCCTTTATAATAGTGAGCAATATCTTAAGAACAATAACGAAAAGATTTTATAAATCCATATTTTAAATAAAAAGGAAAAAAATTGTGGGGGAGGCAAGCTTGCGTACGTGTGTACGTGTATGAGTTTATGTATATTTAATGGAGTTTATATAATAAAAAACTATTAATGTATATAATTTAGTTGCTTATGAGATTTATAATAAATAAAGCGTTGAAGAAATTAGGCAAATTGAAGGAGAAACTTCGGTATTTTATCACTTTTTATTGCGTGTTTCCGGACAACATTTTGCTTCTTTTTCGATCAACCATTCCGGTAAAAAGACATTTGACCTTAACCATTTTTCTAATTGCTAAATATTCTCTTTCCTCATTTCTTTAAAGTAAGCGAAAATAAATTTTCTAACATATTTTGGGAGCTTTTTCTATTATCTTTGGTCTTTTTCATTGCACAGGAAAATAAAAGTATCCCTGCTTAATGAAAACATAGTAAAGTATAGTTGATTAATTATTTACATACAAGAAATAAAGAAGAAAATCAAGTAAAAGTGCACAGTATGTTTACATTGAGAAATCTGTAAAAAAATCGAGCAACATTATATTTTTTTCTTGATTTTTATGGTTTTTCCTTCATGATGCACTATGCCTGGAAAAAGTTTATTTCCACTGCGTGTGTGCTAGCTTTTTCTTCCCTAAACGTTAGATTCTGCTTTATTTTTATTTTAACTGAGTGTTGTGCAATTAAGGAAAAGAGTAATGATTATACTTATACAGTATTTCTTTCACACTTCAAAGATTAAAAAGAGCTGAATAGTTACATTTTTTTAATGTTATAAAGTGGTTTCGGAGCTAATGTTTTAGATTTTAAGTTTCGGAGAAAAAAATATTCGAGAGTAAAATGTCTGAGTTATACTATCCCCTTTTTTGGTGGGAAGTATTTCTTTTTAAATACAAAATTTAACTTATACAGCACTCTAAATCAAATTAAAAATATCTGAAATACAATATGATGCAAGAATTAGTTTTCATCCGATTTTATGAACATTTATTAGGGAAGTATAGTATATTAACTAATATCTTATGAATCACATGCATATATAACCGGAATGCAGCATATGAATATCTCAAACGATTATATGAATATATCGCATGGAAACATCAGATGAATATTTAATGGAAATATACGAATATATCATACAAGTGTTTCACAGAATAGTATGAATATAAATATATTATAAATCATATGAATCACAGTGCATAAACGTATGGCTATGAGAACGAACGACTATTTTGAATATATATAATATTGTCAATATTATTATTATAGGTAATCAGTGCTTTCTAAGTATAACTCAAAACGTGACAAAAATTGAAATTCAAATTTAACGCTTAACTATTATAATGACCCTTTTTTCATAGAAATCATGCATAATTATTAGTCAGGCGTAAGAATAAATTGTAAACAATCATCAATCTGCGAGTAAAAGATTTAAAAAAATAGAATTTTTGTTAGAGTATGAAAAATATTGAAGTAATTAGAAGATTCACACAAAGAATTACTTTAATGCATTTTCAACAGAAGCATCCGTCTAAAGAGAGAGAAACACACATCCAAGATATAAAATGTTATCAGACTGTTCAACACTAAGCATCATTACTTTAGCATGGTGTTTCTCAAACTGTGGGGGTGCACCCCTCAAGAGGGCGGCGTGAGCATATTGAAAAGTCGAAAGAAAAGATTATTTTAAAAAAAGTATTAATGTACTAAAGTATACAAACAAAATACATTCTTGCATAATAAAAAATAAAAGCGCACATTTACACTGACATAATACTCTTATAAATATATCAGTACTGTGCAATTTATTTTATAATTAATTTAACAATACTAAGTTCAGAACAGGTTTAATAGTTACCAGTGACCTCATGTAGTCTTGCCATTAACAAAATTATATGCAAAAAATTAACACTTATCTTGATAATTTGTGTGATTTATAATTAATTCTTAAATACTGATTAAAAATAGCGCGATTCACTCTTAAATGCCACCGTTTAAAACGTAGTCCACCGGTAAGACATATGTGGTGTATTTGCGGGGAAAGAATAAACAAGTAAATCCTCTGAAATAAGTAAATTCTTTGCAAACTCACTGTCAAATTCATTTTTAAAGTTTTCGGAATAATGTCATGGATAGCAGTTCATAGAAAAGATCGTACGGAAAGACGTATATATACGTCCAGGGCAATTAACGCACCAGCTGGGCGAGACGTTTAAATACGCCGGTGGCACTTAAGAAGATTAAAGTCGTGTTGTAGTTTTTTAGCGTCAATGTATAGTATTATTGAATTCAATACATTGTTATTGTATGTAAGGGGTGCGAAGAAAATTATATGATTGAATATTGGATCGCAAATATTGAAAGTTTGAGATGCACCGCTTTATCATATACTTTTGTTGGTGTTGTTATCGCACCAGAACTACAGTTACATGAGTTTAAGGCCAATGATATTCATCGTGGTAAGGGGCTAGTTTTCGCCTGTCGTTAGCCGTGGCTTTGAACACCCTATAGGTGGCAGTACGATTTAGCTCGGTCCCATCACAACTTTTAGGGATAATATCATGGGGGTAATCAGGAGCCTCCAACCTCTCCTTCCCTTCCTCCAAACTCAAAAGAAGACTTGTGGCTAGACGAGCATGTACTATTAAATTATGCAACTCCTTTTTTGAATCGAATATTTTTTTACAAACAGACACTTTTGAACTATAACTGAATTGTGAATAACAATATTTTAAGCTAACAGAAATTCATATGACTTAAAGTCGAGGATTTATATTGATTCCCGCAATAAATACTTCATCATCCTTAATAATTATTACAGATTAATATTGTGGATGAATAATAAGTAAATAACAAAAAAAAACTGGAAAGGCATTGCACAATTAATGGATTAGTAGAAATAATCTGAATTTAAAAGAGACAAAAATTACTTTTTATCGAAATGGTACTAATATTTGATCATACCTTAGGGTGCTATTTGTTGACATTCGAACAAAATTTACGATAACATGGTTGAAAAATATGGCAACCAACCTTTCTGCCCATAGAATAAATATTTATTTTAAATAATTATATTTTTTTTTACATTAAAATACGTGATGAACTTTTTAACTTTCTTTTTTTAAAGATTACGTTAAAAAAGTTCTCAATGATGCTTGGGGCATACTTTAGTTTATATGGTAGAGTAATAGTTGCAAGGATTGGTTCAGATCTCGAGCATTCCATAAAATGCGGTTGAAACAGCCCTCACGTTGTTTAGTGAGATGCCAATTCAGGTAATGTTCTCGTCGTCGGATCATGACTCAAAATTAAGAAGCTCTTCTCCAGAAGGCGTCGTGTAAACATGGAATGTGATGTCAAACAATCAATTAATTATTTTATCAATACATGTTAAAAATATAA
This sequence comes from Trichonephila clavata, assembly GCA_019973975.1. NCBI lineage: Eukaryota > Metazoa > Arthropoda > Arachnida > Araneae > Nephilidae > Trichonephila > Trichonephila clavata. The sequence continues at coordinate 8,242 of BMAO01036239.1, forward strand.
ATAAAAACTAATACATAGATGAAAAACATTGAAAATCGATGCATTGAAGTAGTAATAAAATCTCTGCAGTGCTTAAGTAAAAAAAATATTACTAAAAAAATAAAGATATATACTCATGAACACATTTTACAATTTAAACATTTGATTATTGTATTCTGCTTCAACGAGGTGACAAATACAAGTGACTATTTTATTTGGATACTAAATTTTTCATTTAATATTTCTAATATACGTACGTTTCATTATTTAACGAATACAGTAATACCCCTGACTTACGAGATAGGTGGTACTGAGTTATAACCACGTAAATCAAACTCGCGTAAGTCGGAGTATAATTTCGCATATAAATACATATAAATTATTTTTAGTTGGGGCCGGAGACGAAAGAAAATAATAATTTAGAAAAAAAAATGTTTAATAAATTCTTAGATAACACAAATACAAGATCGCTAGCAAAAATTACTTTGGTCATAGATGGTTTCATAAAATCTAATAAACAGTCTGCGGGCACAAAATTTTTTTCCTCCCGTAAAATTCCCTCGTAGCATGCTAAGGATTTTTTTTATTCCTCGTTTTGTTAAAAAATTACGCTCCTCGTTGGAGTAAGTATTTTCTAAAATGTGTAACTCTTTTTCAATATTAAACTACTAACCGTCATTCGATCTTCTGATTGAACTGGGTCTACAGACTCAAGTTGATCAATGTATTGCATGCATTTCTATGCGTCCATCAATTGTCAGCTCCTGATTGTGGGAATCCAGCAGTTTTTGAACATCATCACTATCCACTTCTGAATTTATTTGCCTGGCAAGATCGACAACTTCTTCAATAAAATAACCAATTCATGTGACTCTGGCAATAATTCCACCAGAGATTTAATTATGAAAAAAAAAAACGAATCGACTAAATTTTAAAATCATGTAACTCCAAATCCATGTAAGTAAGGGTAGAGTATGACGAGGTATTATTGTGTTCTGAAACTGTAATTAACCATTCCTCTTATTTTTCATATATTATTGAAATATTTAACAAGTAAGAAAATATTCTTGACTTTAATTTAATTTTAAAATGTATACTTGCATCTTAATTATAATAATTATTCCAATAACATTTAATATTTTATTAAGTGATTCAATGCATAGTTATAAAATTAAAATGAAAGGGGTGATAAACATCTTAGTAGGTAAAAAAAGGTGACGTATTTCGTGCTAGCAAAAATAATTATGAAAAAATTTATCTCAATTGTTTCATGTAATAAATCAATTTAGGAAATAATGTTCAGTAATGATTTATAACCCAATTTTTTCAAACATATTAAGAATTAGTAAAAATTGATTGTTTTCAAAAAATGAATACTTTTCTATATTTAACAATCACAAAATAAAAATACGTTACTTATTTAATTTTTCTAACTAAATGAATAAGTATTCGAAAAATATACAACTAAAAAAATAAATAAAAGGAACAGATTTACTTAGATGAATTACCCAAATTACACAAATAACGATGTTTCTCAACTTGAGAAAGAAAGTACCATTAATCTAAACATGCAGTATAATTCCATATCCAATTTTCTAACGTATGTGTAAAAGTAAGTTAAATAGTCAGTATAAATATTTCATTTATCTTAATTCATTTTAAAACTTCACTTTAATCGTTACACTTTTAAAATTATTGAACTATTTAAATTATTTTAAAAAGAGTTTTAATGATTTTTAAATTTATTGTGTGCAATATATCATTTAACTTTATATATATATAGTATAATAAAATAAAATAAATAGAGACAATAATGTACTTCCTACAAGGCTAAAAGAGGAAAAAATTGGATTTTAAGACACATATCAAGAAAATAAATGGTGAAAAAGAATATTGTACTATAATTGGATAAAAACAGGAAACAGAGGTGAAGAACTATTAAAATTGAAGATACAAAAAGAGTCTTTGGACGAAAATGGAGACCTATTATGATTTCTAAGGCTGTCGCTGAATTAGGCCAGTGAAATTAGGGTTAAGCAATGCTTTATGGATCCACCTTCCCCGTTCAGCAAAAGTTTTTGACATAATAGAAAAAAAAACAGAACCATGTTGAAAAATTAGGCCCATATCTATCACACGTGGATGGAACACCAGACAGTACAATAAAAGGAAAGTGTGATTAGTGAGAACAGAAGGTTTCTCTGATAGAGATGAATATTAAGAAAAACAATTTTTTGGAATAACTAGGATAAAAAAACTTACACAAAAAATGCTAACCATTAAGATATATAAAGACAGGAAATCTTACTTAGAAATCACACGCCAAATAACGTGTTAGAATTGAAGTGTTAACACATAGAAGCAAAAAACAGTGGCACCACATATATATATATAGAGAGAGAGAGAGAGACAATAAATCTCAAATTATATTTTTAGATACAGCAAGGATTTAGTTATTTTTTGTAATACTTTAAATTATATTCCTAAATTTAGTTTTTATCCGTAGTATTTAAAATTAGTTAGAACCAATTCTGATATGCACAATGCAGACTTTTTAGACCTACAATTATACATAGAAAATAATTTTTTGTGCTAAAATGGAAAACTTTAAATTTAACATTAATAAAGTACCTTAGTTTACTAGCAATCTGCACACATCTACTTTTAGAAATATAAAATTAAAAAAAAAGGCATAATGATTTATTTTCAGATAAATCACAAATATATTCTTATTTCAAAAAAAATTATAAATATTGCTTACAATGTAAATATCCCGATAGCTTTCTATTCAATTTATATTTATAAAAATAGAATCAGTTAATAAAATTTTCGCCATTTTCTCTAGTTTAATTACTGATATATAGATTGTTATATAGATGGCACAATAGTTAAAATTAGCGATATATTCGCCTCGCATCACAGAGAGATGATTCTCAGTATGTACGTGAGCTGGCATTTTTGATTAATTAAGATACAAGAAAAGATTTTTGTAATTAGACATTTGTTATTATTTATTGCTTTATAGCTTAGAAAATTTTTCAATATTTTTATTTTTTTTTTTTTTTTTATGTTTTTTTTTCTTCTTTTTTTTTTTTTTTTTTTTTTTTTTTTTTCTGTTGATTAATGACTTTATTTCACTTTATCATAGCTAAAAACAATAGTTTTTTCTTTTGACTTTTTATTTTTTATATATTTTTTTTTATTTTTTTTTCGATCCGTATTTATTATTTTTTTTAATTTACTTTTTTATATGTATTAAATACAAAAAATAATAATTAAAATATTAACTTATAATAGGTTAAGAACAAAAAATTCCAAATTTCCATTTTTCATTTTATATAAGTTTTTTGATTTTAGAAATGTACTACTAGTTCAAATTTAAAATTCAATATGTTCTTATTCTTAAAATAAGGAGTAAACCATTGAGTAAAATTATTAATTATTTAATAATAATTCTTAATCTTGAAAATATTTTAATTTGGGAACTCTGTTTAAGTATCAAAGAATTTAATAATAATTCAAATATTAAAATAGTGTTCGTTAATCTTGTATCATATGAGAAAGAATAAAACAATATTTTAAAAATGCAAATATCTAACTTTAGAATAAAACTTTCAGAACAGTTTTGCCAGGTCTTAGAACTGGTTGAGCAAACCTTTTGCCAGATGAGGCGTGTGTTTGATATTAGGAATGATTACTCTCTTCCTGAAAGTCGTTATTTGCCTCTAGGAAATTTGGAGATAAATCCCTTCGAAATACGAAAACTTAGATACACCAAATTTCTTCCATAAAAATGGCAGCATTTACTTCTTCCTTTTCCAAGTGGTAATTCTCTCTGTAAGAGATGTCTGGCAGAACAATTTCTGTTCTTGTTTCTTTTTCTATGATGGGTTATTTTCTTCCTTTCGCTTCACTATCTAGTCGTTGTTTTTTTATAGTTTTTGCAAAAACATTTCTTGAATGTTTTTTTTTTTTTCATTTTACAAATATTCATATCAGTTTCTTAGTTTTGAGGAAAATAAGTCAACATTTACCATTTTTTTTAAAATAAAAAAAGGTTTAATTCTTCTTCTAATCATGTGTATTATCATCAATAATAGTAATAAGCTACTTCATAAACATTCATGAAAATTTAAAAAAGAAAATATTTTTATTAAGTTCGAAATCTGATTCATAGTATACATATTTAATGGCTATAAGCATTTTAAATATTTGTAACTTTCTATAGTAAGCATTTGTTTGAATTTGATGTTCATATTATTGTACTTATGGACAAGTTTCAAGTCACATAACAAAAACAAACGTTTTTTAAATGTTAATACATTTTAAATTTTTACTATTTAATAAATATTATATATGTAGTTTTTATTTTATGCATTATATTTTTATTTATAACAATTGAAATTATGAAATTTTTAACCTTATTGATTTCAATTGAGATTAAAGAGAAATTTAACCTTTATAGTGTAAGAATATTTTATTTGTGGCCTAACATAGCATGAATACAAATTATTACAGTTTACTGCAATGCTTTCATTCTGAACGAGATACGAGATGAACTCTTCAAGAATGTTAAGAGAATTTTTATCACTCTATATCCTGTAAATGTTTATTTTTTGTCTTGAAAATGCTTTATGAATGACCAAACTAGGAAGACATTTACATAAAAAGCTAGTTATCGTCAGAATGCATTGATTAATGCTATTTATATATATGCTTTGCTTAAAAAATGTATGGAATGTATATTTTGTAATAAAAAATAATTTGTTAAATACCCGGAATAACACATTTATTTGTAGAAAGTGTGGTCATATAATAAATTTCCACGAGGTAAAAAGTTAAATAATGTCATACCTTTTAATTCAATGAATTATAGATTTAATGGATCATGCTTTTTAACTTAAAGAATGTTACAGAAACTAGAATAGATAATGTTTAAACATATTTATATGTCTACAACTAAACAATCTGAAAGAAATATATATAATCACATCAATCACTTAAAAGTCGTCAAGCATTACTTTAGCAGCAGTAAATACAATTGCTTGTACTTTATTTATTTTAACTTATTATTGGGGAATATATAATTATATGCCATTGTGTCTAATTACACTACTCAACAGCTTTTTTGAATACTGGTCGAAATAAAGTTTTTGTTATGTACTTTTTGTTAAAATCTGAAATGTCCATCAGAAAAAATATTGTAAACGTCATACTTTAAACATTGTAAACATCTCTTTTACATATTAACAACAACAAAAATTATCATTATCTTTCAAGCCTTGACTTGGAGCATTTAAATCACCATCGACTCAATCCAACGGAGCTGTGCAGGGAAAATAGTCTTTCAGGCGGCTCTCATCGATCGTGTTTGGGATAGGGTGATAGAGTTTATGATCTGAGGAATTTGGAACTTAATCCTTTCCATTAAAGATTGGTCTCCTCCGTGAAGTACCTCAGAATTGCTTTCGACCAAGACTTAGAGGCTCCAAATCAGCGCTGCTACTAACCACTGTAATCAGGCTTAGGGGGAAGATTTTAACGCTTTCGGTCTTAGTGTAAATTTAACTTTTCGAAAAAAGGAATAGAAGTTTTGATAACATTATACTTAATCTTGATCGAAATTCAGTAAAGTTTGAAAAATGTTTACGTGTGCACGGATTTTTAAATTAGAGTTCGATTTAAATGTTAAATTTAAGAAACGTATCTTTATATATGTATCTCTTCGACGTGTATTTTTTCATTAAAATTTCTTGATCCTTTAAAGTATTATTATACCTAAAAATTTTCCTTTAACAAGTTCTCTCTTTATGCTAGGACCTTTTTTTTTTGTAATAATAGGCTATGTCAAATTAGGTGATTAATTTCATTAGGAGTCAATACAATATATTGGGCAATATTTTTATTATTTTAATTAAAATGGGAGGCTCGTAAGATTATAAATACTATGAAACTCCATTACGTTGATTTTTCTTCGTTAAAAGTTTTGCAATTGTAATTAACTTTTTACCTCTTGCAAAAAAATTTTAAAATATAAAATTATTTTATTTTTTTTCTTAAATTAAAAAAAAAATGTTGCAAAGTTTTATTAATTTTTAAAACAGTTTTATAAATTGATGAATATCTTCTTTAAATATTAATGAAAAATTATATAGATCATGCTCATATATTGCTCCTATTTTATATGTTAGTTGTTATTTATTGCAATTCAGAATTCCTATAAATTTAACAAAATCGAATTTAATATTATTTAAACTTTTCAAGAAAAATATACATCTGAACTTTTTTACAAATACTAGTTCTCCATTATCGGACGTAATTCTGAGAAATATTTAAACTATGTAATTAATAGGACAATGGGGTGATGATTTAATTTAGTAAACCAGTTTTTTTCCCTCATTCAGCATTTAAACTAATAAATTTTATAGTGACTTTAATAACAACCTTATCTAAAGGTCTATTAACTTAATATTATTTTTTATAATATATTTACAATATACAGAAGTCTTGTTATCTTAACACTCCATACTCATTTCACACAATATGTTTATTGTTATAAAGTTCAATGCTAAGATATATGTCTAGTCATAACAATGTTTCAAAAAATATATCTCACATAGAATTATTGATGAAAAATGCTGAAGAGCCTCTAAAAAATCCATAAAAGTCTTTTTGCCTGCCTACGCAAGCAAGTATTTTGTTGCTAGAATAAAACCCTAGCGTAGAAGGATGTTATTACCTACAAAGAGCGTCAGTGGTTTATTAAGTGTTACATTCAAATAACAAAATTATACTACATAATAAGATTACGTAAAAAGAGTAAAATAATTAGTATAAATAATATAATTAATTTATTTAATACTTCTTTCAATGCACACTAAATTTTCCTAAAGAACTCAAGAAACAAAAGTAAAAATCATTTCAAAGGTATGTTTTAAGTATTAGAAAATAAGTTTACAGAAAACAGAATGAAAGAAAAATATCTCTAGAGTGGGAAAAATCAAGCATAAAAAGTAGATTATTAAGATAAATTCTATTAAATTATTTATGTTAATTTGCACAAAAGAGTTACACAAAATGAAAAGTATTGGACATCTTATAAAAAGCATCAATATTTGCAGGAATGTTTATTTTAATGGAAAAATATACAAATACAAATATTAAAACATTATTGAGTAAATGAATCAATAATTGATCACATTAATCTTATCTAATATACAGCAAATAATTACTGTAAATTTAATATGTAGCTTACGACATTTATTATCCCTTCATTACGCGTCTATAAGATTTCAATTTTTTCCAGTTTTATATCAGGAATGTTCTATAATTCCTAAAAGTCTAACGTATCAGCATAAATCAGATTAGTATTTGCGATCACGTGCTCGAAACTGAATAAGATATTGTGAAATGTTAAAATTCTTCTTTCAAACTAATGCACAATTCATATAAATTTCTGTAATAATTCGTTGTTGTATTTTGATTTTTTAATGCTTTTTATGCCTGCATTACAAAACAACATATGTGAGAGTCTTGAATTATTTTGTAGACAAGTTCATGTTTAGTGGCTGTAGATTTCACCTACGTAACGTATAGTTATATTATTTGTAATAATGATTTATTTCTTTAAATTCTAATTTTCTTCCAGAATCAGCAATCATTTCTCGAAATTATTAGTTTTTGTAGTATATATTCGTATTCAACATCTAGTGCTAGATTTATTATTTGATCTTTCTACATAAAAAAGAGAATTATCACACACCTTTATTGTATTGCTATTCAAATTTGACACTTTAATCCTAAGACTCATTAATTGCAACGCATAATCGTACTGCATTCCGTATTGTTGTTAATGCATTCTTATTATCGCAGGCATATTTTTACTTTCATTTCAGATTAAAAGCATGTAAATTAAGAAAATAATTAGTTTAGTAATTGTAATGTGCGGAACTTTACTATTTACAAAATCTTCAACTCTGTAAAATTAACTAGTCAGATCTTCCAATTTTATGTTGAAAATTTGTTTACGTAATAAAAACGCTGCTCCTTCATTGCTACGAAATAGAAATTTTTTCCACTAAAGAAAATATCTTCGTAAGACTTTTACCTATTTCTTTTTGTCTAGTTATAAAAAAGACTCTGAATGGTATATAAATACTGTTAAGAATAAAAATCAGTTTTAAACCGAGGAAGTTATGTCGAATTCGTAAAAGAAAAATTTTTAATTTTATGTTTTAAAAATTTGTAAATGCTTTAGCATAACACTAAATATTTTAAACCTACCGTCACACCCTGCACCTCCTATATTTTGGTGTGTGTTCAATTATCCGTTTTAAGCCTCATTATATTCTCAATTCGCATTTCGTACAAGCTCATTTGTAAGTTGCATACATTATGCATTAACTACCTATTCAGGATGATACGAGTAGATACACAACAGAAGATTGTATTTTTGTTCTATATCTATTTAATTATGAAATTTAGTTCAAATAACTTATTTTCGATGAACCCTACACATATGAAATACGATAATATTTTCTTGTTCCATGAAATTTTTGATTTTCGTATTTTATGAACATTTTGAGCTCCCGCGTGGATCATCAGAGAGGATCTCCTCCACTTCTTTAAGTAACTGAATAGAGATTTGTTAAACGAAGTTTATTTTGTTTTCATTCATAAATAATGCACAAGCTACATGAAATTTATAGTCGCGTTAAAGTTCTAACATCGTGAAACAGCTATAAATATTCATGTCTTGAAAGCGGCAACGATGAAGTACAGACGTGTAGATAAGAATACTTTAATAAATACTATATGCTGTGATGCAATGTATAAAGGATGCTAAATTTTACAACATTAAACACACATTAAAAGAAAATATCAAATAATAATGAGGACTATCTTATTAATTTGAAAATTTACTATTTTAAAAAACCATGCATGTGTAATATTTAATATGTTTATAATTTTTTTTAATAAAACTGATCAACTATAAATAAAATAAATTCTAATAAATATTCATTTGGTAAAGAAGAATATAGTGTTATTAAATAAACAACTTCGAATAATGTTAGTTAATGAACAGATTTTTTTTTTTTTTTTTGCTTAAAAAGGAAATAAATTGTTGAAATTTAATAGTTTTCTATAGTTTGATGGCTCGACGATAAAATTTTTTATACCATATTTATTCGAATCAAATTCGCCATCGTTTATACGCCAGCATCCAAATTATCACACATATTTGTAAAAAAATAAGAAAATATAAAAAAGATTTGACTATATCCTGTCTTTACGAAATTAAAAAAAAAGAATAAAAGGACAACTATAAAAAGTGAATAATTTATTTATTTTACCAGTATTAAAAACTTCATGAAATTTTAATTGCTGTAACAGTCTGTATAATGTTCAATTGCTCCATCAAACGAATTTTCCACTTTCGATTCTAAGCCGATCCAATTTTTAGTAGAATTAAAATTGAAAAAAAGTGGACTTCGATCGAATAATATAAAAATTCGAATAACAATTCAAAAAAAATTGAATGAATTCAATTTCTTTATTCGAATAAAAAATCGAATAAATAAATATTCGGATAATTAGTATAAAAAGTTTTAGTGCTTTATTTATTTATTTGACTATTTAAAGCATTTTCCTCTTTTTTTCCAAATTTTATAATTTTACGTAAAATAAGACAGTATTATAGATTGCATCATCCTAAATATCACACAGGTAATTGAAATCATAATGTTCTTGTTTGGATTTCTAGTAAAACTAATAACACTATTTCTCTTTCACATTGATTTAATGTAGATATTTAAGCTAAATAAGAAAAAAAGCATAACGGCAACAACAAATCTAAATTCAACCTTTGAGATTTCCAATAATTTTAATAACACTATTACAGCAATTATTCTGCCTTATTAAAGGGCCAAACAAATTTAAAAGCCTAGTGATAGATATATTTAAAAAATATGTGTCAAATTAGCAAGCTGTAGATAAATTAAATCACGTGGATAATTAAAGTTGATTCAAATAAATTATAAACGAGCTTTTAACGTTCCCATGTAGCATTTTATCATACGACGTATAATATAATTCTCATTCTTACTCACACACTCGTTGTGTTCTACGGATACTCGGAAAGAGACATATCAGATCAAAACTGACCTAGAAATGAGGTTCTCAAAACAACGATAATTACTAGCAATAGATCAATTCTTAAAGCGATATTACTAAATTATTTAGTAGTTGTGATGTTTGAAAATTTTGGTTTCCACTATAACATGTCTAATTTTTAAAATTATTAATTAATTTCGTTGGAGTAAATACTTTTCAAACAATTCATAATAGGTGTAGAACTTTATATGAATTTAAAGGGACAAATTACGATCAAATGACACAAATCGGTCAAAAAATCAAATTTAATTTTTTTAGCTTAAATTATTCTGTACGTACCTTTCTATTGCCTGACAAAATTTGAAAGCTCTAAACTTAAAATACACAGAATTATGATAGCTGTTACGTACGTTTTTTATTCACATCCCTACGGCAAATCAAAACTTTAAACTGACTTATCTCGGAAAGAT
>BMAO01036240.1:0-68438 GCA_019973975.1 Trichonephila clavata
CTTCAAGTAAACACTGAATAAATATATTTTCCCTGAACAAGGCATGAGATAGGAATTCATGGAGGCTCTAAGACAGCTATTTGGTATGTATTTTCCATGGATGAGCCCTGAGATACGAATTCAAGAGGCTGCGAAGCAACCGCTTAACACATAAACTCCGTAATGGAACCATAGAATAAGAATTTAAGAGGCTAAATAAAAGTGGCGCACACAAGGGGGAGGAGGTCAATGGAGTCAATGCCCCCCCTCCATAGCCCTTGAATTTTTTATCTATTGATGATAATCCTATATATGTGTTACCACTAAAGTGTGAAATCCGTTATTTCATAGAATAACTAGGTATTCCATGAAATAACTGGCCATGTCAGTTAAAGTATATAAGATTACTGAATTCTATGATTTAACTAGGTATTCTATAGAATAATGAATACTTGATCGTTAAAGTATGAAACACGGCACTCAAAAGTTCTTTGAACCGGCTTTGAGAAGGATTTTTCCAATTAGGACCTAGAAATGGCCGAAAAAAACAATTGCACTCTAGATTTCAGTTCAGTATACAGCTAGAATTAATTTCCATTGAAAAAGTTCCAAATATTGACACAACGTTTTCTTCGATCTGTTGCAACAGCTGAAAGCTTCGGTACTGGACAAGAATTTAAGTAATAAAATGTATAATATTAAAAAGTGTCTCAAAAATATAATAGCAGTGCAATCCAAAGTGTCATCACAGCAATCATTGCTAGAATAAATAATGAAAAGTAAAATAAAGGTAACTCATAAAATTTAAACTAATATTCTCTTACATTTTTGTTTTAAAAGTTTACACAATGTTTCTATAAAGCAACAGTTTTTCTTCCCAGCATGTTTTTTTGTTCATAATATTTAAATATATTCTTTTTTCTCCTTTCTGTTTAACTAATGTCAACAATATGAGCAATAATAAATTATATCATTTACTCTTTCCCTTATTAATCAATTATTCATCCGCAAAAGGGATGAAATGTATTTTTCGAGAGATTTTAGCTATTTTTATGATCAATTAATCTATAAAATTACTCTAAAGCTGTTTATTTTTCACTTTTTAATGGTCTCTATTCTTCGTTATTTCATAAAATAACTAGGTAAAGTAAGAAATTTTTCATCAATTACATACTTTAACTGACTTGTCTGATAATTTCATGAATGAGGGAGGGAGTGAATATTAACGTTGCACTGTTCAGCTACACGAGGGCTTTTGGCTATAGACCTCGGCATTTTGAACCATTGTCAAGTGACGAGGATGATACCTGAGCTGGCTCCATCTCTCCTAACTACCACACAACACCAACGGGAGGACGTTTGAGATCTCGGCAGATTTAATGTGCATCGCTCCCCTACGCGACGGGTATTTAGTGGTACTGGGCTCGAACTCTTGACATGCCATCCACGATCCGATACATTGACCACTGGGCTACCACGGCCCTAGTTATTTCATGAAATACCTCTTTATTCTATGAAATAACTGAATTATGCACTTTAACGTAACACACATAATACGTAGAATTTAATAAGTATTTGCAATTGACACTTTATTTTATTAATTAATTGCTCATTATTAATTCAATACTTTATTTTTTACTGTTTTTGTTCCCAAAATAGACAAAATCAAAACAATACATTTGGCGTCGTGTTGAGGTACGATACGAGAATGGTGGACGTCCGACCCTGGACCCCCTTTGAAAAATTTTTGTGCGCACTGCTGACTGTGATGCAATAATTTATACGTATAATCCATGAAATAGCCATGAGATTGAAATTCAGGAGCAGGGCTGGCTCTAGTAGTTTTGCAGCCCCGGACAAAAAGGGAAAATGCCACCCCTCTCTCTAAAGCAAAAAATTATAATTAAAAAAGATGAATTGTTCACATAGATACACACCAATAAGACTTGAATACTTCTTACGGACAAAAAAATATAACAATTATGTATATTATTTTGTCTTAAAAATACAAAATAATTCGAAATTAAGAACATAATTACCTGTTATTATTTGAAATGAGTAAAATGTAAGGGAAGGAACCGCCCATTTCAGCAAGCCAATGTCTTCGATAGTAGAGGATCACAAGCCTTATTTTAACTTATAGTATAACTACATCCGTAACTAAAATGAAACATCTCATGTGGCTCTCTAGCAAAAACTTTTTACCCCTGCCTCCTTTTGGATAGCTGAAACTGGACATCGTATGGACGAAAGGAATGTCCGTTGTAACCCCACTCCGGGCTGGGAAGAAAGTTACAAGTGAAAGATGTGTAAACATTTCTAATTTCATGATTTAACACTACACCGTGATATTCACTTCCAATGGATCCCATCTCACGTCGAAATTTATGACAATGAAATGGTGGACAAACTAGCACAGGAGGGCTGTAATCTTCCATCTCCCTCTACATCCGCCCTTACCTATCTGGAATTATACTCGTTAAAAAATCTCAAAATTTCGTAGAGTAAAGAGCGCCTCCCACTCATCATTGGTATGCGGGTAATAGACCCAGATGGGTCCTAGCCCTCAAGTGTGATAGAGGCTCCCAGACTACACTTTCTCGTCTTGCTAGTGGTCACATCAAGTGCATTTCATTCTCAGCGAACAAGAAGATCTTCTCCATCTGCGCAAGGTGCCAAGATCACCAGGCTTCCCCGGAGCACATAATGATTGTATGGATCTCACAAGCAAAGATATCTACACGGATCCCTTTCTTGTGCTGGACTTTTTGAGAGGCAACGATTTAATTGATCTTGTCTGACTTCGTCAGACCCTGGAGGATTAGCAACAACAACAGCAGCAGGTACTCCCGCTTCGAACCCTTAAAGTTTCAACAGAAAAGAAAACTGGTATTAAAATACAAAATAAGGAAATAAGATGCGTTGAATTAAATACCGAATTCCCACCCAGTAATATTTCAGAAAATATACCAAATTTTTTTAACAAAAAAAAATATTTCTCAAATTTGATCTAAATGCCACCCCGGGCAGGTGTCCGGTTTGTCCGGCCCTATAAGGGTTCTCTAGTAGTCATTGAATATTTTCCGTGAAGGAGCCGTGAAATAAGAAATGAGGCTCTAAGATAGCCATTTCATGCATATTTTCAATAATGATGCCATGAGATAGGAAATCAGAACGCTGTAAGGTAGTCATTTTATCATTTTATATTCCATGAGGAATAGTAGTATAGTTCAGGAGGCTCTAAGCAATAATTTAGTGAAGATGATTCAGTACCGAAATACATTAATTCTTATTTTGCATTGTAACTGGAAATTAGGATATCTTTTTCAATTACGACTAATAATATCTCTCTCTATATATATGTATACTGATGCGGCGCTGACTAATTTTACTTTAAGTTTCTGCTGAATTTTAACTAACATCTTAAAAACTACCCAGGTTAGCTTATTTAACTTAGTCCCCATCAACATAGTGGCTAGTACTTTAAATGAATTATTGAGACAACGCAAAACTAATGAAATTACTCGGATTAAAATTAAAATAAATTAGTTTATTACAATTAGAATACATTACGAAATTTAGCATTTAGATTAATCACTATTAAAATTGAAGAATAAGAGAACTGTGAACAAACATTAAGAATTTCACTTATCTGAAACGGAGGCGAGGTGATGGAGGCTGGCATTGTCCACCGGACAAGGAAACCCAAAGTTTGTCCTAAGTTTTGAGAATCAAAAAAGCATTTTAGTGAGTGAGAATCTGCCGAAAATTGTCACTCGGCGCCCTTTTAAGGGAGGGCAAATCCCACCATTTGTGCCTACGCGCACTTTGTCCAAACTGCGTCATTGGACAGTCACCAAGCGTAAAGTTACAAAAGTTGCATTTTTAATTAAATTTATGCGTCCGTTCACCCTGCGTACCCGTTGACAAACCCTGGACACCCGATGCTGGTCCCTCAGCTAAGGAATTCCGACCACATCCCGTAAACAAGGGGGCTATACAAATTACTGATTATTTGGGGGCCAACTCCATTGCCTGCCAGCCTCTCATCTAGAGGGGATAACTGGCCTCACAGTATCTCCTAGTTCTCGGGTCGTCTCTAGGGGGAAATTCAACAATATTCCCTCCACTGCGGTGGCAACATTATTTACAGTGTACAGTGTCTTCGGCGGCATTTGCTGTCCCTCCTTATTTCGTCGAAACGGCCGGACGCAATGCGTTTTATGGTTTCAAGCCTACACTTCTTCACATCACAAGCACTCCTCTTCCTGTTCTCCTGCACTGACATCACCCCAGGCTTCTTGCTCCACGGACAATTAGTTTCTCCTCCAGCTCTTCCTCTTCGAGTTTTCCTGAACTGACGTCACCCCAGGTTTCTTTCGTCGACACAATTCATCACAAGCTCACCCGTTTTACTCTTTCTGTTGTTGTTAAATCACTCCCATTTCATTATTGTATTTTTTTACTGCAAAATATGTGTAATTTTTTTTCTCTTTCTAGATGTTTGTGAGTCTGAAAGGGGGGGGGGAGTGATGATAGACTGGCAGGCAATGGAGTTGGCCCCAAATAATCAGTAATTTGTATATCCCCCTTGTTTACGGGATGTGGTCGGAATTCCTTAGCTGAGGGACCGGCACCGGGTGTCCAGGGTTTGTCAACGGGTACGCAGGGTGAACGGACCCATAAATTTAATTAAAAATGCAACTTTTGTAACTTTGCGCTTGGTGACTGTCCAATGACGCGGCTTGGACAAAGTGCGCGTAGGCACAAATGGTGGGATTTGCCCTCCCTTAAAAGGGCGCCGAGTGACAATTTTCGGCAGATTCTCACTCACTAAAATGCTTTTTTGATTCTCAAAATTTAGGACAAACTTTGGGTTTCCTTGTCCGGTGGACAATGCCAGCCTCCATCACCTCGCCTCCGTTTCAGATAAGTGAAATTCTTAATGTTTGTTCATAGTTCTCTTATTCTTCAATTTTAATAGTGATTAATCTAAATGCTAAATTTCGTAATGTATTCTAATTGTAATAAACTAATTTATTTTAATTTTAATCCGAGTAATTTCATTAGTTTTGCGTTGTCTCAATAATTCATTTAAAGTACTAGCCACTATGTTGATGCGGACTAAGTTAAATAAGCTAACCTGGGTAGTTTTTAAGATGTTAGTTAAATTCAGCAGAAACTTAAAGTAAAATTAGTCAGCGCAGCATCAATTAATCCCGAATGACCAGGATTCGAGAAAAAAAAATTTTCACTTTCGTTCACGCGTGAATAATTTTTAGATGAATTTGGGCAATCGCTAATATTTTATGTTCGAATGTATAGTAAATTTAAGATTTGTTGTAAGATTTGTATACACTTTGGCGTTTAACTTATAAAGTAAATATTTTTTTTTCCAATCTTAATTTTTTTCCTCATTAAATGAACGGTTCAGATTTTTTTTTATCCCACATTGTTCTCATGTATTTGGTCACTATTATATTGAATAAGTGTGGATTCTCCTCTTTTGTAAGAGTGTCAAAATAATCTTTTTTTACCTTCATCCCGTTCGATAAATTTTAATCTTACTCGAAACTCTTTGGCTGTACATAGAATTCGCATAATGCCTCGTCCGCGTCAAACCGACCCTGTCCCTTGCATACTACTTCCGATCGGTTTAATTTAATCGAGTTAATCCCACAATTTGCGGGCAGTGAGGGTACGAGTATAAGGAAATTTCTAAATAAAATCAATGAAATCGCGAAGCTGGGTAATTGGACAGATTCCGAGAAAATTGCAATTTTAAAACTTAAACTTTCGGGTGTAGCAGAGGAATTTTTTTTTTGCCGACCCCAGCAATAACATGATTTGTGATTTCGAGCAATTATCTCAAATTCTTAACAAGAGATTTGAATGCACAGTTCCATTGTCTACGAAACTCCAACTGTTCTCTGTTTGTCAGCAGGGAATTTCAGAGACTGTGCAGGAATTTGCTTCCCGAATTAAAAAAATTGGGAAATCAGGTTTTTGGATCAAATGACGTCGTTGCGTCATCGGTAGTCAGACAGGCAAACGATCAACTTTTGCTATCTCTATTTATCAGTGGGTTGAAGAACGATATACGAAGATTCGTGTTGGCAAGAGACCCCTTGACATTTGAACAGTCTATTTCGGCTGCATTATTAGAAGAAGAGCACCAGAAACTTAATGAGATAGCGACTAACGATCGAGCGGGGTAGTCGGATAATCATAATAAGAAGTCAGCGATTATTTCAGCTCTTACTGAACGTATACAAGACCTCAATATAAGAGTGGGTAAACTCCAACAAGCTAATGGCTCAGTTAATGCGTATCACTCCGATTCATCGAGAAATCTCCCTCGCAGAAATCCCGTTTCAATTTGATGCTACTACTGTCAACAGTTAGGACATAAACAGACTGAATGCAGGAAGCGGATGAGAGATGAATGCAGCACAGAGAACACACACTGGCCTTGTTCAAATTTTCAATCGTTTATAAAGTACTTTCTATTCATTCATTCAAGTTCCAATACATTTTTTTAAACTTGTAGTGGATGACACTAGAAGTTAATACAGTTTTTTAATACTAATTCATTAGATAAACTTAATTAATGAATAAATAATATCAAAAATAATAACAAAAATAATAGTCAAACGCCATATATAAAAAGGAAAATCGATCATTGTGTCCGTGTAGCGCAATGGATAGCCCGTTGGACTTCTAGCTGAAAGGTCGAGGGTTCGAATTGCGCCTGGGATGGCCTAATTTCTGCAAAAATTTATTTATGAATGAATCAAAAATAATACTTCAACACCGTATATAAAAAGGAAAATAGCTTTCTATTTTGCCACTTAATGTTTTGATTGTCACTTGTATATACATATTTATATTAATTTAATAGCATACATATTTATTTATTAAAAAGTAACTAAAACAAAAATTTCAATTTTGACCTAAGTAGGAATTGACTTTAATTTTTTATAGTACTTGTTTAAGTCTTTGGTTGTTAATCTAGGCTGCTATATTACAATGTATTTTCATCTAATTAAGCGTATTTTGTGCATAGTGAATGAATTCCATTTATTAAATGTCAATGTGTTTCTCTAAAAAATGGATTATCCTTCAAGGAGTTATTCAGGAGGATTATGAGGTTGAGCCTTTATTTTGATTACATAATACAACATTTATTTCTGTTATCTTAATGTTATCACTAGAATCTGTAATGATCTCTATTATCTTAATGTTATCACTAAAATCTTAAATGAAAAAATTATATTGACATTACACAGGGTGTTGCCGAATTCGACAGACAGATTCAGAGAGCACGGGGACGACAAACCACCATATAACATTGGATCGCAAACCACGTTTAGTCGGTGAAAATCACGATAATAGTAGCTTTTTGGAGGACGATGAGCCTGACGAGGGAAGTGGTCAAACAAATGCGGACGTATACATATACTGCTTGAACGCCTCAATGGAGCTAAATGCCTTGTTTTCTACAGTAGTCCTTTCGGAGTTAAAGTAGGGAGTACTGGCATTGCATATTGAAACGTATAGTTCACGCACGATGGTGTAACAGCATATTATTCGATTGCAGTGCATAACCACTTCCATGCTACCAGGGCCGGCTCTAGCAGTGTTGCCACCCGGACAAAAATGGAAAATGCCGCCCCTCTCTCTATATATTATTTTCAGTCTAAAAAAATTCAAACTAATTTGAAATTAAGAATGTAATTACTTGCTATTATTTCAAACGAATGAAATGAAGGAGAAGGAATCGTCCATTTAAGCAGGTCAATTTCTTCGAAAAATAGTCTACTTATGGTGGGGATCACAAGCGCTTGTTTAACTTATAGTAACTACACTCAAGACTAAAATAAAACATCTCCTGCGTCTATCTACCAAAACCTCTTATTACTCTTGTCCCCTTTTGGATAGCAGAAACTGGACATCGTAAGGGGGAAAGGATTGTTCGTTGTGCCATCACTCAGGGTTGGGGAAAAAGTTACTAGTGAAAGATGTGTAAAGGTATAAAATTTCATGCTTTAACATATACTCCCGCCTCGAACCTTTCAACTTAAAAGAAAACTGTCATTAAATATACAGAGTACAAAATAAAAAATGTAAGATACATTAAATGAAATACCAAATTCACACCCAATGATATTTCAGATAATATATCAAATTTTTTGTAACAAAAAATATATATATTTTTAGAATAGGATCCAAATGCCGTCCTTAAAATCCGGGGTCCGGTTTGTCCAGCCCTAGAGCTGCTTCTGATGCTACATATCCCGGAGGTTGATTGAACACAGTGAACCTATTTTTGTCCTCCACACTCCCTGGACCTCAATCTTTAGTATTTCTTCTTCTGGGGCCACGTGAAATCGCTTGAGAGAGATACACCATTGGCTTCAATTGAGGATCCATGTCACGGATCGTCGATGCTTAAGCTGACTTCGCCAACACACCGGATTGGTTTGAAACACGTCTGACAATCCGCCAGGTCAGGTTGATCCGTCGGTATCAACTGTACTATGACCTACGCGACTGCAACTTCGAACAATTCCTGTGATAGTCACTTGTCGCTGCATTTCTGACGTCAAGCTCTAATGTATTGTTCTAATTGTAAGCACACTTTTTGTGTAATAAATGAATTTCTTTCCTCTTATCGCCCCTTTTCATTCCTCTCGACATCGCATCCTTCATAACGATTTTTGTGAGTTATACCTGCTAAACGTGGTTTGCGACCCCATGTTCTATGGTGATTTGTTATCCCCACGTATCTACTATTACCCTTCTGAATATGTCGGTCGATTTCGGTAACACCCTGTATTACGCTTTATGGATTAAAATATAAACAAACATTCATGATTTCAAAATTGTAAAAAAAAAAAAACTGTAAACTTTTTTTCTTAAATATTATTATATATTCTTTGATTTTTTCTTAAGATAATTTTTTTAATAAAAAAAATTTTTATGTACCATATTTTTATAACCATTTTTATGCATTGTCATCCACTTCTCAGCTACAGTCCAAATTTTAAGTCTCTAGCTCATCCGGAAGTTAGTTTAAAATCAATTTCAAAATTCCACCTGGACAGACATACAAGAAAGCGAGTTAATAAAAACATGATACCCTGGGGGCCACTCTTTGACCCTAGAGGCACGAAATTAAATACGTAGACGCATCTCGATCCGTCTTATCGACATGTAGACTTTGTGTAAATTCGTGTAAGTTCCGGAGTTACGGGGCCCCTGTCGAAATCGGGTCCCGCCTCTTCGGGAGCCCGAGTTTGAGATGAGTTTTACTTAATTTTTTACATTCTCATGCATTGTCATCTACTTCTGAGTTATGGTCCAAATTTCAAGTCTTTAGCTCATCAGGAAGGTAGTTTAAAATCAATTACAAAATTCCACCCGGACAGACAAGAAAGCGAGTTAATAAAAACAGGGGGGAAATAATTAATTAGCACGGCGAACTAATAACTAGTAAATACTTACGAACATTAAAAATGTTGCGACATGTTATCTTAAAGAATTTTCAAATACTTGAGAGATAAAATCAAGTTTTTGGGAGCTATTTATGTAACGCTTAAAACAGATTACTTTTCAATTATAAATGGAGGCATTCTAATGTCCCCATTTTATTTCAAAATAAGATGTATTCGTTTTCGAAATAAAAATACCAAAAATATATCATTTGAAAAAACACATATAGTGTGGGAAAATAAAGAAAGAAAATAGTTTATATTCCTCCAGTGGATTTCTAGAAAATTGTTGGGAAAAATAAACTACTGAAACCATGTCACGCTTCAAAGCTTTCTCTTTTTGGGCCATTAAATGCAGATTTAATTTTCATTATTATTATTTTTTTGATAAAATTATTCTACATTTTCCTTTAAATAAGTGCTTTAATATATTTTAAATTGATGCTTTTAAAGTGTGTTTTCAAAAACAACTTTCTTTTTCGGTTTGAAATTCTTAAAATAATATCTGCATTTCAATTAAGCAATTCAACACGATGTAAATTCTTTTTTTTATAGTTATTAAAATATGAATTGCATTGGATTAAATATGTTCTTGTAAGTGAATAAAGAGTAAATTTGTGTTTTTCTAGGCACACTGTGAATAGTAATAACTTATGAAATATTTTTTATCAGCTACAATACTAAACTGATTTTCTTTTTCTTGTATTATATCAGTTATTTTGTTATATCGAATCATTTCTTCTTTCTATATAAGAACTCTTTTTCGTATGTAAATGCATGTATAACATATGTAACTCAATCTTTGATATTTTTCTAAAAATATTTTGATATAAGTTAAAAATATTATTAAGGATTAAATTATTTAATCACATGAATATAAAAATACTCTTTTTGTTTAGTTATTGTTTAGTTACTTAAATTATTTATAGTTATTTTGTCTTCTAATCTCTATTGACATTTCTATACAATATTTGCAATGTTACTTCTAAACAGTCTAGGAGGCATAAAGTAGGTCTCTGAAGAAATTCATTAAATTAATTTTCTACAAATCATTACAAATTTAGAACTTTAGCTTAAAATTTCTCAATTTTCAAACTCGTTTGACAATGAATCAGTTTTATGTCAATATAAAAAAAAATCAGCAATTTTTTTTAAAATTAAGATATTTAAAAAAATTGTTTTGTAGTTTTTTTAAAATACTCTTCAATCTAAAAAAAAATAACTTTGCTTCAGCGTTGAAAAAAGCATAGTATTTCTGAGCAGAGAATCTCTCTTTTTTCAGGTTATTATTTGAAATATAAGCAATGAAAACTTGACACATGAATGAAATAAAAGCAATGAAATCCAGAAATATGAAATCAAAAATTGAACTTCAATGTGTAGGACAATTATATATTCACATTTCTTACAGGAAATATGACTTTGGAATCTTTTTAAACATAGTTTAAATTTATTTCAAGTTGATCATCATAAAATTTCTGTTTTATGAAAGAAAACAGGTCGAAAGTTAATACACATCTGCTTTTTCTAACATACTCGGAGAAAAAAGAAAACTTTAAAAATATCCGATCGTCTTGAAACTGCTTAAGCAAATTCCCTTATAAACATTAGATTTGTAAGATCAATGAATGTTAACTTCAGTCATTTTATTAGCTATGACTGAATATGATATTTATTTATCGTACGCGCAATTAGCATCGCGTAAAACAAGTCACAATTGAGGGTTGCCTTTGCAGTCCTTTGAGGACACAACCTAAAAAGCCAGGGTCGTCTGAAGACATTTTGAGGCCCTGGGCCCCATTGCAAAAGTAGGCCCTACCTGTGATCTTAAAAAGCATTGTCAAATACTCGTAAAAACGATCATTTGAAACAAATAAATGTGTACTATTCACAATATCACAAACCGGCTCAACCAATGGCCGCATTTTGGCTAAATGAGATGAATGATTGGTTATGGTATTAGGTATATAATATATATAAAATAATAATAAAAACATAAAGAGTAAGAGAAAGAAAAAACTGTGCATTTTTTTATTCAAACATTCTTGCAAATACATCAAAATTAATGAAAATATCCAATACAAATGCACTGTACAGTAAAAAAAAAAGAATTGGTGATGGACCTCGCAATTTTGAACCTTGGTTAAGTGACGAGGACGGCACCTGAGTTAACACCTCATTCTCTGAACAAGTACACCATTAAAGTGCGTCTCAAGTCTTCAGTAGCCAACAAGATTCTAAACTATAATTCAATAACTCCGATCAAGAGTTCATGACCATCACAGCTTGACTACCGGGGACACATAGCACAATTACATACTGCGGCGGTCAGCCACGAAAGGACCCATTTTCTTTTAGGGAACTAGTGATTGCTCAACAGTTCATGGAGTTATCCGAGACCGGACACACCGACGCTTATGTTCTAAAGCAAGTCAACCTTTGACCTCCCTTTATCCAGCCGACAGAGAGGTGACCGGCGCAGTTCCCACGTCAATACCAGGCTTCAAAATTTACCGCGTAAAGGATGACTAGGACCAATAGCCAAATTGTAATCCCGGCTACGTCCAAGCATATTTAATTTCAATAAAAACCGTCATTTTTTCGAATGAAATTGATTCTAATTCGATGGCAGATGACTTTTCACTGAATCAAATTAAGCTGAGGCTAAAGCAATGGGATATGATTTCACTGGATCATGTAAAGTCGAAGCTTTCTATACAACATTGTCTTCTTTTTAAATATTTCCTTATGAAGAAATACATACGCGCGTGCAGATACAAAGCTACATAAAATAATATAAATATGAGCAAAATATAGGAATTTTGAGATGTTTAATAAAATGTATTTGTTTGTATAGATTTCAACATATGTGTGTGTTTTTCAAAGAATTCATTGAAGTAAATTTGTTTCAATAATATAATCCTGTAATCAACAAGATCGATCCTAGGATGTGTTGGCCAACCACATGCAAATACCTAATATGTCACCCCTCAAGAGAATTTTTCATATTTTGACTAATACTTGACGCTATAAACTCTTTTACCTGCATAAGAGTAAAATGTAAAACATTAATAAAAATTCAAATAGACACAAAAATCTCTCTCTCACTTCTTTCATGTATTTTGTTTTTTCTAAATTATAAGGCTATAGTTAAATTGAAAACTTTAAATTTCCCCAAATACATATTGAGTTTAAGCACTCTTATATCTTAGATAATATTAACCATAGTAAAACAAAAATTTCCGTAAAAATCACTTTTGAAGCTTCTTTGTTAAGCATCGATTCAAAATGGGCCTCCAGGGCATCTGATAAGCTAGAAAACCTTTTCTATTGCGGTATAGCCGGTTCTGCCACGAATTTTGCTATGGAATGAAGGATGAGTGTAAAGAGTAGATATTAGTGGGCAATGGACTAACACATTGTACACTAACATTCCATTTTTCTTAAATTATACTATGTGGTCGGGAAATCGGGATTTAGTTTGATTTTTCAATAACTATTTAAAATTCAGCACATTTACTTTGCTTGATTCACAGAACTCTATGTGGCACGCTGCCGCCCGAGTGCGGTGCACGTGCTGTACACCTGTTAATTAAGATCGGCCCTACTGACCAATGATAAGCAAGAGGAATACCCGAAATCCCTATTAAAATATAACTCTGCCTCATGCTATTTTTCTTTTCTTAAACTGTTTCAGAAAATGTATTTCAAGTTTTATACGAGGGGTGATCAGTAAAACAAGTTACAAGTCGAACAAAGAAATATTCACAAATAATAGACAGAAAATACAAAAAGGAATTAAGAGGCATACGTGTCTATCACATTTCGACATAATCGACAAGTCTATTTAGACATTTATCAGAACTCGCTTGTTTAATCTGTCTCGGTAGAAATCAGGTCCCTGTCCATTGAGCCAGGTCTCGGCGAGTGTTTTCACAGCACTGTCTTGGAATATCACAACACATCAGAAACGATATGTTGCACGCTACCATAGCTCTGTCCCAACTCTGAGGAAAATTTCACTCACCCGTTGATCATTTTGAATCATTTCTTCAATTCATGCCATGTTGATTTCTGCCGTTGAAGAACTTGGCTGGCCACTCCCTGCCATATTGCGGTTTTCGACATCCTGTCTACTTGATAAAAAATAATGACACCATTTCGCTACATGTTGTCTGCTCATTGCTTCTTCACCATAAACTTTTACGATTTGGCTGTGAATTGCAGATACGGACACATTCTTTGCCCATAAAAATCAAATCACGGCTCTCGCTTCCAAACGAGACCAATTTCCTAAGCGTTTTGTCGTTTAAATCAGCCTGAACCATCTGAGAACTTCACTACCTACCCACAAATCAGCCGTATGACAAGTAGTACCATTTGTCTCCACTCTGAGGAAACAAAATTTCTCCACAATATGTAGTTTTCAAATACTGCGGCTTGTAACCATTTTTTCTGATCAAGCCTCGTATAATGTTTTAAATCGAGTAGTGAAAGATAATTTCAAAAAGTTAAATTGATTGCGATAAATTCGAATTCCTTTTCGAAGAACAGACCTTTATAAAGGATTGTAAAATCTGTAAGAACTTTTTTAAATGAAAGAAAACCGTACATACAGTGGAAATATGTCCAACAAGTAATTCTGGACATATCCTCTTTTAAAAAGCAATTTGCATATTTTTCGGATAGAACAAGTTATGAAAAAATGAAGGTCATGGGGAAATTTCATATTTTCATATCTCTCGCTGTCATTTTTTATTTCTTTATTTAAGAAGAAAAATATAGAATAAAATATTTTTCATAGTTTCAATTGCTTAAAAGAACATTCCTTTGGGATAAGATAAAAAATATATACTCGATAAGATTTCGAAGGAAATGGATTTATTTTATTGTAGAATTATTTTGATTTATTTTATACGCAAAACTTTTCCCCTAATCTCAGTAAAATGTTTTTATTCACGAGTTTTCTCAAATAAGAAAAGTGGCTTAACGTATATTACGAATACAGGATTTGTTTGTTGTAAGCCAGGAACGGGGAATGGGGTCAATTCATGGCGATCACGTGATAAAAATGAACACGTGTTCTCCATTGAATTGTACTTGTTGTTCTATTTGTAAAACTTACATAAAATTTCAAATTTCATAATTGGGTAATTATGCTCAAATGTTACGAAAAAAAATTCTTCAAAAGATTTTATAATTAAAAAAAAAATCTCATTTTATGCATATACTTCTAAATAAAATACATTTTGTCTAACTTTGCGCGTTATTGTTGTTGACAAATTTGTATTTTTTATGAGAAAGTTTCTGAAAAGATCAAAAGTTGGCAACAACGAAGCGCGTGAACTGATTAGCTGGAAATACATGATTGCTTTTATCGTGTGACTATGACGTCATGTGTGTTTTTGAAATGATTGGCTAAAAGCACGTGGTTATCATTATCATGTGTCTATGACGTCATGTGAGTTTTTAAAATGATTGGCTAAGAACACGTGGTTATCATTATCATGTGACTATAACGTCTTGTGAGTTTTTGAAATGATTGGCTAAAAACACGTTTTTATCATTGTCATATGACTATGACGTCACAAGAATTGAGCTCATTGTTTTGGCTCGAGAGCCAAATTGTAGAAGAGGAAGATACCGGAAGGCCGTATCCTTTTAAAATGATTGCTTTCATTTCTTAACTTTGCATCTCAGGAAAGGTATAAACTGTACCATGTTAATAAATGTAAGGTAAATATTAATAAATATGATGTAAGTAAAATAGTGGCAGTTTTATTCAATTTGTTTATTACGCTAATTTCATATCATCTACAGCCAGTAGCGTAACGTAAACCCCCGCGTTACGAGGTGGCCCAAAGACTCTAGAGGGCCCAAGGCTTGACTGACGCTGAGTACGTATTTGAGTTTAAGACCCAAAACCTGAGTTCGCAGGGGGAGGGGGGGTGCTACAGCTCTCTGTTACGCCACTGTCTACAGCAGCAAGAACTTTTAATTTTATATAGAATCAGTTTAATGACACAAATGCACCTTTCTACAATTTTTTTTTAAAATCCGGACTGGAATTCTCCTCACAGCCAGCAAGTCAAAGTCAGCCAACTTGCATCTACAATATATTTACTCTTGTTGGTCTTCATGCAAGAAAAACTTTGCTCATAAATATATGTTGACCCAAATATAGAAAACATTTTCTCAGTATATTTGGTTTTTTGATTGTCTCAGGGGGCATCAAAAAACCCTTCTGTGGGCCGCTATTTGCTCTCCTCTTGTGTACGTTCCTCAGTTTTCGTGTTATTGAAGAGGGGGAAAGCAGATTTATTGATTTTTTGATGAAATTTTAAAATAAAACACATAATATTCAAAATGTTTTATGTAGTTTTTTATTATAAAATAAACAAATATTTTCGTAAAATATTATTTAAATCTTAAAAAAACATTTTAAATAACAAAAAAAAAAATCTTGAATATTTTCGAATTATAAATATTTTTTGAAGACTTATATTAAAAATAGTTTTTTATGAGATATAGATTTTGAGTTTAATTAAAATATTTTTTCACCAAATTTTCTACATTAAAAAGGAAAAAAATGCTCAAAACATAGCATTTCGTGACATTGAATTTTTTATAAACTGCAAACATAGAGGTTATTTTTTTGTTAATAATTTGTTTTTAACTCTCGTAAAGCTTTTATTTTCCTTTTATTTTATTTATTTATTTTTTTTTTAAATTTTCATCAGCTCAGAAATGTTAAATAACTTCCTCGTTAAAGTTACAAGATTTCTTTCCTTTTCTTTTCTTTCACGCATTTCACATCGGTTTGTTAAAACGGTGTTGCAACTTCATCATATAAATTAAGGTTTTAAAAAAACTTTCCTTCGTCGTTCAGTCAAAAGTTGACCGTGAAGTGTCAGTTTTATCAGGAAGACAGCTTGGCGAAACTAAACATCAGCTGTACCGCACCTACGAACATTACTTTATCTTAAAGGGAATTGTATATTTTAAAATGATCATTTAATTTTAACGTATAGAATAAATTTCTTGAAAGACCGTCTGTGTGATTTCCGTTACTTTTTCCTCTCGTATTTTTTGGGAACATCTTTGTATAATATTATGAAGCAGAAGATAGCAGCAATTACTTGCTGATGGACTGTTTTTGCTGAAATTCGTAACTTTGTAGAAGACATGAACAATGTAGCACACAGGTATTTTTCAAGGATGGTTGAGAGGGGAGGAGTTGTTCAGGGGTGGAAGTCTACCATTCTCCTATCATGCTTCAATACGCCGAACAACACATTCTTTTGATTTTGTTAATTTTCGGGAAAAAAAAAAGCTTTTTTTCTTCCTAATGGGGCTGCGCATTGGTATTTAAACCTTTGCAGACCTAGTACATTCCCCAGGAGCTGGCATCACTTTTTAGTGCTGCACCATATAGGCGAATCCAATTACAGCAAGCAATTTTAACGCCCAGTTTCCTCCCGAGAGGGAGGCACCTGAGCTCACAAAAAAATTATAACAGAATATTTATAATAGTGCAAACCTACTCATTATTAAAAAAAAAACTTTACAGCTCTCCAGAAACGACTCTCTGGAACAGTTCCAATAGCAGAGAAGATGGATAAAGTATCTGCCTCATCGCATTCAATACACAAGTAGATTCTGATTCCGACTAACTAACACTTTTGAGCTCCATCGATCTTTATATAGCCTTATGGAAATTTCTAGGAGGATCGATACCAGAGATTTCTCAATGGTTTCTTGGCCATATCATATTTTTTTGCCAAATTTGTTGCCATGCTCGTCTCCAAGACAGGGACGTCTTGAGACCTTTTGAGGAACTGGGCTCCTACGCAAAATTAGGGCCTGGGCCCCTTCACAAATGTAGGCCCTATCTATGACCCTTAAAAGTAGACAAAACTGTAATGTCCTAGCGTTTTCAATTGATGAAACTTCAATGATGTTTAATTGTTTATTTACACACACACAGAAATAGGACAATCACATTCACCAAAAATTTACACTTTTTACACGTTTTTAAATACTTAATCTTCTGAACTCATTGACACTTTTAGAGAGAGAAAAAAGAAATGGGCCAGGGTGGCTTCCAACACCTCTGCCTCCGGCAGATACAAAACTTTCACGCAAAGCTCTCTGGTACAGCTCACAGATTTCTCTTGGCGAGACAATCACTGCATTTTCTCTTCATAAAGCTCACTGGTGGAGCTTACCACATTCTCTCGTTGCGAGACAATTATCGGAATCCAAATCTCCACACTAAGCTCACGGGTGGAGCTAAAAGAAACGACCTCTCTCGTCGATTGGTAAACACCGAACTCTCTGGCGTAACAATAACCCGAAACAAATAAATGTGCGTAACTTATAATTGCACAAACCGACTGAACCGACGGCCTTTTGACTGAATGAGTAATGATGGTGTATGTGATGCCTATACATGGACGACGGTCATCACATGTAACCAGTTGACATATCGTCCGAAATTCCCAGTTCTCCGGAGAATACCACCGGAAATAACATTTGACTGTTGAAATAATTCGAATCGTGATCTTATTAAGGCTGAGTCGAGAGCGAGACGAGGCCCTCATGTGGCCCGAGATCCTGGGCCCAGGCCCAGTTGGCCCATGCCTTAAGACGTCCCTGGTCACCAAGGGACCCAATCTTGTTACCTTAATCACATCATCTAGGGTTGCAATAATTTTATTTTTCCAGTTCATAATGGGAAGCAAACTTAGTCTGTAAAACTGAATTTTCGCACAAAAAGAGTGTTGCTGCTAGAAAAACAACATACGTGGCGTGTTTCAGTATTAAATTTGGGTGTTTGTATTGTACTATATCACTGCATTCATTTGATATTTCTTTCTGGCAAGCATTCTCTGCTTTATCTTAAAAAAGGGAAGAGTGACATTACAGTTTTTTCGAAAAATAAAGCAGAGTAAAAGCTTTCTATCAAACTCAGAAAATGATAACTTTACATTCCCCATTCCTAACATTGAGCGTTATATGGTCACATTGCAAGCTAATGCATATATTTAAAGTACGTTTTCTCAATACTTTATTTGAAATTTTGGCTGACTTCTAAACTGACTTTCAGAAGTTAAGGTACAACCGGTTTTTTGCTTCTGATTTGCAAATGAATGAATGTAAAAACAAATTAGTTGGAGGAAATGAGCATTCAATATTTATTGAATACGTCATAGAAATTTATGAAAGTTTAATGCATAAATGAGTTACAACAAAACAAGTAGTATAAAAAAAATTAAGTCTCAAATCATACTTAGGTTAACAAAGAAAAATTTTATTTTAGTTACTGTTTATTAAAAGACACAATAATATAAATAGGTATATGCATATAAAAGAATCACAATATTAAGTGACAAAAGAGAAAGAGATATTCCTCGTACAATGTTCCAGTTTCCTCTCTATATAGGGTATTGGACTATTTTTTGTTTGTTTGTTTCTATTTATTCATTAATTATAAATTTAATTATTCTAATAAAATAATATAGTAAAAAAGAAATCACAGCCTTAGAAATTGGACCATTCCAGGTGGGATTCGAACCTATGATCTTTGGATTAGAAGTCCAACGCGCAATCCATTACGCTACAGAGACATAACGAACGAGTATCCTTTCTATTATATATGTGCTGTTGTGAACTATTATTTTGGTTTGTTACTTTTCATTCATTTTTTAATGTAATTTAATAAATGAATATTTGTGTGAAAAACTATATTAACATCAAATGTCATCCACTACAAGTGTCAAAAAATGTATTTGAGCTTAAATGGATGAATAGAAAGTATTTTATTAATGATTTAAAATTTGAACAGGATATAGAAATGAATATATATATATATAGGGAGAGAGTGAACTTTAATAGTAGGAATTGAAAAAAGCACTCTTGGTCGAAAAGTCCATTCTTGGAGAAAACAGTACATCACATTTTCATGTGGTAAAATGTCATAGAAACTCTGCAAAAAAAGAGTTCTAATAAGAAATGTGGCCGTCCTTGATTTAAATGCATTAGTGGCATCGACTTTGCATGCTGTCAATTAAGTTGTCGAACACCGAAATGGGAAGCGAAGACCGGACACGCAGTAAACCTTGTTCCAACTCATGTAACGACCTTCTAGGAAGACTTACAGCAACCTGTTTGTTGAGAAAGTCCCAAAGATGTTTTATCGGATTCAGGTCTGGCAGTTGAGTCAACCCTTCTATTTGTCCCAAACCGACTTCCAAGATAGTCTTCAACAACCTCAAGTTGGTGAAGTACTTCCTTATCATCCATCAGAATGAAATCATTGCCAAAAGCACCAGAATGTGGATGGACATATGGATCGACATATTCATCTCAATCTCTCGTACTAGTCAGAGTTCCTGTATAGGACACGCGCAGGTCAGTTTGACCACCGAGGGAGATCCCTGCCCAAACCATGATTCCACCACCTATATAACTGTGTCTTTCAACAGTGTTGGATAGATGGTATCTGGTACGTTGTTCTCTCCTGATTAGCACATGCTCTGAATCGCTCTCCAATGTAAATTAGGACTCATCTTTGAAGATTACAGAAGTTAATTGCTGTCTGGTCCAAGTAACGTGTTCTCTTGTCTGCAATAAAATGACTCTTCTCTGTTGTTCATTGAGAGGAACACCCGCAACTGGTCGTCTCGCATGGAGACCTGCATTGTGAAGGCGTTTTCACACCGCAGTAGCAGATATTCTTCTCCCTGATGCTACAAAGTGGTCTGCAACGAGCTGTGGTACAGTAGTGGCTCTTTTCCTTAGGGCCGAAAGAAATAGACAAGAGATTCTGCAGGTGTTGTTGGTCGTGGGCGCTCTGGAACATGTCTTATGGATACATAATCTTCGGTTTGATATTGATTCCACAGTCGTTTGACCTTACTGCAAGACACATTAAGACATCTAGTAGCCTCAGCCTGTGACAAACTTAATTTCCCTTCATCCGACTGACCACCGCCTAAGCGACTTCTCCTAGACGTTGTTAGACTGTACTGACTATTGTCAACGAAACTGCCAACAACAGTTGAAAATCAACAAAACTTACACGCAAAATTACAAAAGCTTGATATTTGCAAACTTTTTCTCTCCCTCAGATACTGGATGATCCGATACCAGACCGACAAACTGGTAGGGTATGGGGGGGGTACAAGAATGCAGGGTTGGAGGTCCCATAGGAATGCAGGGTTGCAAATGCCGTAGTTGGGAGCTATCGTGCAAAGAATCAGAGAAAAAGAACAGAAACATCAATACATTAATGAGACAGAAGACATTTTATATTGGAGGTTGTACTACAACAGGTGTTCGAAAGTGCATGAACTTCTTATGCTGTTGTTGCTAATGCCACCTGTCTGACGAGATCAGATCGAAGTCCGCGAAATTCATCCTGGCAAAGGTTGGTTGTAAGGCTGTGACAGATCTATCCGCGACTATATTAACATCTTGGGGACTCTTCTGGGGAAAATATTTTTGTTCAACCAACTTTCGCCAACCAAGAAAGCGTGATTATGTAAATGAAGTATATTATATAAATTATGTTTTCGCGAGTTTGAGAGTTGGCAAATAAGAGTTAACAAAGAGTTTGCGAGTTAGTTTGTTAGTTGAAGATTGAAGATAGTGGAATTATTAAGAGGTCTAGGAGTGTCCCAGGAAAACGGATTATGGAAAGTGGATCCGACTACATTGATCAAATCCCGATAAAGATCTCCTGCAAGATTCAAGTGAAGGATCCGTTGCATAAAAAGTACAGGTATCGTGAGCTCGTTTAATTAAAAATTAGCTTATTAGTGTGCGACGTAGTTTATATTGAGCGTATTTAAGCTAACGTAGATTCAGTTGAGGGTCCGTAGTAGTATCCCCGTGTTATAGAACCTCACCTCCGCGTTCTATTATTTGATCACCTATTGTAATTAGATTGTTCTTGTGCCTGATTGATATTTTGGTAACAATAAATTACTTAGAATGAAATCATGTCTGTTGATCATTCAGTTTCTCCCCCACACCTAGCCGGTTTGCGGGTAGACAATGGGTTTCAGAGGCAAGCAGGAACCAACAGGTATTACAAGGCTGTTGTTAGCTTTGAATACCACACAGGTGATAGTACGTTTAGGCTGAAATTATTGACTGAAATTATTCTTTACCACACATTACAAGGAAACCAATTCATCTTATTTCATGTATTAAATTATTTCAGTGTAATCTTTAGAAGATTCATTTTACATATTAAATTAGTTTGATTGATTGAAAGGTGTTTTTGATAGAATTATATATATATATATATATATATATATATATGCAAGTATCTAACGGAGATGATATTTTAAAACACACACAATAAAATCGTTTAATGGTTGAAACTTTTTTAACCTCTGCTATTGGAATTGTTTTTTTTTTAAAGTGTTCTCTGTTTTCAAAGTATTTATTCATTATTTTGTTTTCTCTCTCTCTTATAATAAGTTATACTTTAATAATAATAGTACTTTTATTATGAAATTTTTAAAAAAAGGATTAAAAAAAGTATATTTGAAAAAAATTTTAATACCACATATAGCTGTGACGCTAAATTTTTAACTTATGTAAAAAAAATACTTTTTTAACTTTATATGTAAAAAAATAAACATGCATAAAAATTTTTATACATTTATTAGAAAATACTATATTTATATAAACCATGTACTATAGTTTTTCGACTTATAAAGGTTTTTAAATCGATTTTTATGTAAATTCTCAAAATTACATTTTGTAAACGCAAAGACACAGAAAATATATGGAACCTTTTTGCAGAAATAAGAATTGAAGCGTAGCCTTAGATATTTTTTAAGACAAAAATAAAACTTTCTAAAATTGAAACTTTAAAAAAAAATTTTAATTGAAGGTTTCTATTCGATTGTTTTAAAATCTGGCGCACATCGTAGTTTTACCCACCACTGCTCTATAGGAAAACGCATATTCAACGGGGGCAGAGGGACCATCAATTTCTAGACCATGAACAAATGATGAGAACAGCACCTCCTTCGTGCAGCATTTTCCAAATTTTGACTCAACACCAAGTCAAAATTCGGAGGCACAGTTTTATTTAAAAGGTACCACTAGCATTATAAACAATGTGTGTGCGTCTCCATTTTTCCAATATTTTCCAAGACACCTAGTAAGAGTTAACATGTTTCTCCTTTTGCAGCGAGTTTCCTTTCAACCCCATAATAACCTATAAATCATAGAAAATCGCTTAACACGAAACTGAAGGGACTGAAATATTTTTTCGTGAAAAAGAAATTGTGTTAAGGGATGTTGCAAAAAAGAAAAAATTTATACATTCAAGAAAATTGTTTCTGATAGAGATTATTTTATTTACATAAATATATATATGTGTGCAAAAATTAATAAAAATCAATGAAACAAAAACATTCACCAGAACGTAAAAAAATTTAATTCAAAATTTTCAAATTTTTGAAACATTTATTGAGTTTTGGAGAAATAATATGATATTTTTCTTTGATATTTCTTGATACTTTTCTTTCTTTCTTTTTTTAGCATCAAATTGTTCAATGCCTTCCATTTCACCATTAGAAAATTGCGTTTAAATAACTGCGCATACTTTTCATTCCTCATTTTGTATGTCGGGGGAACAGGATCTACATTATTCACTTCATTTTCCTCGTGTAAATCTGCATCAATGATATATATGTATTTTTTTGCTTTGAACGAACTCCAAAATGTCTTTGTCTGCCATCATTGGGGATGTACACACATTATCATCCTCTATGCAACGAATCCTTCCGATATTAAAACAATACAGTCCAATCTGGCTGGTGTTTTCCGTATTTTGTTCATTCCCAAAAGGGAAATCTTTCCGTGTTAAATGATTTTCATTTCGTGTTAAGAGAAAAAGATTATGAACATACATGGTGGTTTGTTGGGACCATTGTATTATTTCGTCTTAAGCGTTTTTACGTTAAACGTATTTTACTCTAATTCAGTTGAATACTTCAAAATAGGTCATTTATAATCTGTCAATTTAACTTGATTGAAAAATTGTGGCCATAAGAATATTAGAGCGAAAATATTTCGAAAATTTTAACTTCCCCATCACAACACTAAGAGATGATGCCGTTGTTTACCTGCAGAAAAAAGATGTAAAAAAAAATTAAGTCAATTCCTACTTAAATCAACAAAAAAAATATTTTATTTACTTTTTATAAAAAAAATTTCCATTCATATAAATATGCATACGCATAGGACAGAATCACAATATTAAGTGACAATTAATTTTTATTAATTATCATTAAAGTATCGTATTGTCATCGAAAATAATCGTATATATTTCATTTCAGTTCAACTGTTCAGCTTTGAAACGTGAGGGGAAAAAAATCTTTTAAAGTTTTGACCCTAGTCGCTAAAAATGAATCCAACATGGCTGTATCTGTAATTCTTTAAGTAATTAATTTCATTCAAATAAATTTAATTGATTATAATTAAATTATTGTATTATTACCAAAAGCAATAGTGTATAAAAAATTTCCGCTCAAATGAACGCTTTAAAAAATGTGAGAAAAAACATTTTCAAGTTTTGACACGCCAAAATGGTCGCTAAGTCACCAAAAATGATGCCAATGTGGCTGTATTCGTAATTCTTTGAATCATTAGTTTTAATCAATTAATTTTTATTAGTTATATAATTAAATTACTGTATTGTCATCCAAAATAAGAGTGTATATAAAATTTCAGCTCAATTGAGGGCTTTAAAATGTATTTTATGAACGATTGAAAATTTGAACAAGATGAATATAGAGAGAGAGTGAGCTAATAGAGTAGGAATTGGATAAAAAAGAAAGATAAACACATCATCCTACTATAACAACCAGAAAATTAAAACAAAATGGAAATACATCAGAATCCTTTGCCTGTGGGGCAGAGAAATATTTATCAACACCGCCGTTGAAAGGCATGTTGCTTTTACAGGAACAAGACGTGAGGATAAGGGACTGAATATCATTGTGCCTTCGTTATCGGAGAGAGGTCACCTCCTATTAGAACGACAAAGCCCAACGGATTTAATTACTCTGATCAGGAATTCAGAAGCGCATTCTTTCGTCGCTCATTTTCCTCCAAAAGAGAAACCTGTCCAGACGATCGCTTCATTTGCAGAAAAGGAAGATTAACCTTTGATGGTCAGAATAATTTACAATGACACGACAAAGCCACTCGAAACACGTGAACTCGATCCCGTGGACCTTTAGGAACGCGAGTGACACGAGCACGTCTCGTGCTTTCTGAAAGAAATGTTTGACCACTCACTGATAAGGCATTCTTATTTATTAGCCAGTCATAATTCTACAGCTTCTTTTAATGATATGAACATTGATGCAAATTGCTTAACATTGTTTCTATGTACGTCATCATGCAGTGGCGTAACGGAGAATATTAGCCCCCCCCCCTGCAAAGTCAGGTTTTGAGCCTCAAACTAAAATACGTACTTGGCGTATGTTAGGCTTTGGGGCCCTTATAATCCTGACCCACCCCTCGCGCGTTACGGGTGTTGCGGGGGTGTACTTTACGCCACTATCATCATAGTTGTATCGAAGGATGGATTTTGGAAAATTATTCCAACACGTTTCTCTGTTGAGTAATCATTTATTATTAGATATAGTCTGAAGCAGGCGTGGGTAGTTACAGTAGACTCTCGCTAATTCAAACCTTCGATAATACGAACCTATCGCTAATTCGAAGTATATGCTCAGCCCCTAGAAAAACTCTTGATATTTAGAATTAAAACAATACGTTTTGGTACACTCAACAATTCGAAGTAAAATCTGCGGCTTGCCGGACTACAACACGCGATAATTCGAACTGATCTAATAAAACTCTCGACAATTCAAACACTCACTAACATGTAGAGTCCTGTAACAAACAGGTTGGAGCTTACATGTTTTGTGTTGTATTGCCTCTACTTGACTCCCCTATAACGTAGCTCCTTTGATGATCATCGGACTTGACTCATAACTCTGACAGAAGCTAAAGTGTCACTAAACAAACTACACAACTTTTTTCTGCAAAATCCTGTTGATGTGGGTGTTTTTCAAGCTTCATTTATTCTAGAAAAATCTATTGGCAAAGTTAAACAGAATGCCTAAAACGAAAAAAAAAATAACAGATTTTTTAGTCAAAAAAATTAATTATGTACAGAGAGAGAGAGAGAGAGTGTGTGTGTGTGTGTGTGTGTGTGTGTGTGTGTGTGTGTGTGTGTGTGTGTGTGTGTGTGTGTGTGTGTTCTTTTATTATAGTTGTTTTTTATATATAAATGTATTCTCTAATCCAGAGGACTTTTAACTTCTGTATAATATTTATACTGTATATAATATATACGTTTTAAAATACTTCAAAATAATTTTATACAAATGTACAGTAGTTGCTTTATTGCATAGTTTCAAATTTAAATGTGTTCGAAAAAAATTCCTCTTCGTGTATTTTTGGAGTTTTTTCCTACCCTCTTGATAATGCGAAGATTTTCAGTGGTCCCTTCAACTTCGAATTATCGAGAGTCGACTGTATTTTAGCCTGAGGGTTGCGATGAGGAAGCGGGAGATAATGGAGAGCTGAACCTTTTATAAATGCCCCTTTGCAATTCATCAGTTAATTTTGCCTCTCAGAAAAAGTATAATACAATGTACCATATATAAAAAATAGTAATTCAAAGTTAATTAAATAGTGGTAGTGTTTTATTCAATTTATTATTGTGCTAATTTCATATCTTTTAAGATTTATTTTTGAAGAAATTCAGGAAAATGGAACGTGGCGAAGAAGATCAAATTTCGAGCTCTATCAGCCATATAAATAATCTGACATCGTTAACTTCATCAAAATACATCGAATTAAATCGGCAGGTCACGTTGTCAGAATGGACGAAGACCGCACCACTAAAAAAGTCTTCAATGCCCAACGATTGGCTCACGAAGAAAGGGCAGACCTAATTTTAAATGAATTGATGGCCTGGAAAAAATCTCTTAGCTTTGAGAACTAAGAATTGGAGAACACACTAGCAGGAAGAAGTTTGGTCAGGAAAAGGCTTCTTGAGAAGGCCAAGGCCCAGCCTAGGCTGCCGAGCCACTGA
This sequence comes from Trichonephila clavata, assembly GCA_019973975.1. Classification (NCBI taxonomy): domain Eukaryota; kingdom Metazoa; phylum Arthropoda; class Arachnida; order Araneae; family Nephilidae; genus Trichonephila; species Trichonephila clavata. The sequence goes on from BMAO01036240.1 coordinate 26,617, forward strand.
GGAAAGAAGGAATTTAATATATCCTCTGCAGCTGCAAGTACATTCACTTTTAAAATCAGTTCAATGAAGCAAATGTGCATTACCTCCCTCTTCTACAATTTATTTATTTATTTATTCATTTATTACTTTTTTTAAAAAAAATATTCTCATCACAACCTGAGAGTAAATGTCAACCTCAACTTTTATCTATATTTACTTTTGCTGATCTTCATGCAACATAAACTTTGCTCACAAATATATGTCGACCCAAACAGTGGCGTAGCTAGGTATCCAAAGGCCCTGGTGCAATCTTGGTTGGGTTTTATGAAGTAAAAAAATATTAGTATTTTAAATATACAACGATACACTTTAACATCAGTTCTTTATCGTGCTCTGCAGAAGATAGGGAAGCAAAGCTACATACTATTTACATCATGCGGAGGAGTTTTGTTGTATGAATTTTAGTGATTACTCAGGTTAGATACAAAAAATATGCATGAAAATATAATACACAACATTATTATAATTCTTTCTAAAGAAATACCCCTGCGAAAGAACAGAGGAGGGAGGACAAAATTACATCAGTCTATTGCAGATACGATTGGATTGCGAAATACTGAAGCAGGAAAATAGATATGAAATGACCAAGAAAAAATAGCTTCTTGTGTAGGATTTTTAAAAAATATGGTAAGATTCTTCATGGAACTTGAAGTTTGTTTTCGAGTAACAGTTAGAAAAATGAAAAAAAATGGGAAATTAATGAAAAACTTTAAATTAGTAAAATTCGCAACACTATACAAAGGAAAGAATTTAGGGGAATTTACAAGTTCAAAATTACTTCCAACTGAAAGTTGCCCTGATTACATTTATGTTTTGCAATCTTTTATATTTATATCTTAAATCTGGGGAAAATTATCACAAGTGTCTTTTTGTTTGATGGTCAGGCCCGAGGACACCCTCCTCCCCCTCCTGAGCTCGAGGGCCTCGGGTAGGGTTTGGGGTTTGAAATCCCCTTCATGCACTAAAATATTTTTAATTATAGTATAACTACGTCTTGGGTTTTCTTCTATTTGTTTTTTAAAAATGTACACCCCTCCTGCATAAGTAATCTGTGTGCTCCACTGCAACAATGAAGAGTTAATTTGTAAAAACACCATAAAGTTTAAATGCAAGAAACATAATCTTAAAAGTTCTTTTTCGGTAACAGATACACGAGGGATGATCAGAAAAACAGGTTACAAGTCGCAACATTTGAAAACTACATATTTTGTTGAAATTTTATTTCCCCAAGTGGAGTCAAACGGCGCTACTTGTCATACAGCTGGTTTGAGGGTAGGTATGGAAAGTTCCCGGATGGTTCAGGACGATTGAAATGGCAAAAGGATATCGGCCTCGTTTGGAACTGTAAGCCGTGATTCGATTTTTATGGGCAAAGAATTTGTCCGCATCTGCAGTGAGCAGACAACATGTAGCGAAATGGTGTCATTCTTTTCAATCAGATAGAAAGGATGTCGAAAACCGCAATATGGCAGGGAGCGGCCAGCCAAGTTCTTCAACGACATAAATCAACACGACACGAATCGAAGAAATAATTCAAAATGATCAACGGGTAACTTTGAGTGAAATCTCAGAAGAGCTGGGTCTGAGAAATGGTAGCGTGCAGCATATCGCTTCTGATGCGCTGCAATATTCCAAGACAGTGCTGTGAAAAAATCCACCGAAACCTGGCTTAATGTGAACAGGGACCTGAGTTCTACCAAGACGGGTTAAGCAAGTTGGTTCTGCGTTTTGATAAATGCCTAAATAGACATGGTGATTGTGTCGAAATGTGATAGACATGTATCCCTCTTAATTCCCTTTTGTATTTCCTGCCTATTGTTAATAAATGTTTCTTTATTCCACTTGTAACCTTTTTTCCTGATCAACCCTCGCAGGATCTATAGAACAAAAATAATATCATACTTGAAAAAGAAAGTAAATGCAAATGACGGCATACATCTCACGAAGGTTAAAACAACATCCATTCAAAAAGTTGCTCATGTTGAGAAAGGGACCGCGGTAGCCTAGCGGTCATACTTGCGAGCTCGTAGCCAATGTGTCATGGGTTCAAATCCCAGTGCCAGTGAAGGCCCGCCATTTAGAAGAACTGATGCGAGTTAAATATGATGTGGCTCAATGTCCTTCCGTTAGCAGCGTGTGGTAGCTTAGAGAGCTAAGGAAGCTTGGAGAGCTGGATCCAGCTAAGGTGTCGATGTCGCTTGACTGTGGTTTAAAATTTTGAGGTCCGTCGCCAATAGACTTTGTGTTGCCAAAAAGTGCGAAGTTAATAAACACTCTCTCGAGCATTATCTTTAAAAAAATTTCTTTGGTAAAAACTCGAAAAAAAAATGCTTTTAGACTATCAAATGATTTGATGTGCTTTAAAAATAAAAACTATTTTGCTTTGTGATGAGACTTCTGCGCTTCCACACCATAGGTCCGAGGTTCTAACCCCTGACATGGCAAAGTCGACTCAGCCTTTCATCCCTTCAGTGTGTCGATAAATGAGTACCAAGCTTGCTTGGGAACTTAACACAGGGAGTTTCGCGCCCGACTGACCACCTGACATCTGCTCATGCACCTCAGGGCCCAAGGTCACGTATATGGGTACAATAGGCCTTGGCCCTCTTGGGCTGTTGGGCCATTGAGTTAAGTTTTGTATAAGACGATAGAACTTGCACCATTAATGACTGATGATCTTTCTAAGTGTTTTTAAACAAAAAAATAAACAAATAAGTAATAAAGACGTTTACGTTTTTTAGCTACTATTAAAAAACGTTTAATAGTAGCTTGTATACACTTTAAAATTATTTGTAGCATTCACACATCAATACCCCCCCCCCCTCATCCGTCCTATTAAATATTAGAATATAAAAAAGTTCAACATTTTTTTTAACTGCGACCTTGCCCGCGTTTACATTTTGTGTCTGCACGCAACGTTACATTGGCGCTACTGTTACACGCAGCAGCGCACGTGCGAAGCATTTTAGATGCCGTACTCTTCGAATCCGGAAATAAAAACTTTCAGGGGGAAAAAATAATTTTTTTTCAACCGAGAGAAAAATGCATTAATATAATTCATATGTCTTGAAATGTAAATGATGCCATTAACTAACAGGTACATTCTGACTTTATGACATAACGCCAGCCTCGACTGAATGCGAGATTTTTCAAGTTATATTTATTGATGTTTCTACTGTATCTGAATTTGTTTTGTTACATTCGAAGCAATAAATCATCTCCCTACGCTGAGATGGTAATTTTAAAAGGTAATAAAATCACTGCAGGAAATTTATAGAAGTGTTGTTATAGAACACGTTCTTAAATATGTCAGCCTGATAAAAATGCACGATGTTTTATTGCAGAGTCACACGTGCAAATAAAAAATTTTGCCTATAAATTAAAATTTCCTGAAAAATTAGAGTTGGGCTGCATTTGTCTAATATCAAGAGTGAATATTGACGTCGAACTGTTCAGCTACACGAGGGCTTTTAAAGACGGACCTCGTCATTTTGAACCATGGTCAAGAGACGAGGACGACACCTGAGCTGGCACCCCTTCTCCTAACTACCACACCACAACAACGGGAGGACATTTGAGTTCTCGACAATTTAACGTGCATCGCTCCCCTATACGGCGGGTCTTTAGTGGCACTGGGTTCGAACTCATGACATGCCTGCCATGATCCGATACCTTGAACACTCGGCTACCGCGGCCACAATCCTCTATAGAGGGGTTTATGCATGATAAACCTGTCGAGCTCAAAGATTTCCCGTTATGGTAGTTTGGAGAGGGAGTGTCAGCTCAGGTTTCGTTCTCGTTGTTTGATTTTAGGTTCAAAATTACAAGATCCGTCACTAATAGCCCTAGTGTTGCTTTTTAGTGCGATTAATATAGCTCCCACTCACCCGACTTCTATTTTGTCCCTAGTAGAGAAGAGAACAATCGACTGATAGAAGCATATCCATTCCAGTGCAAATTGAATGATAATAGCAGTGGTCTCTTCAAACTTTTTAAACTCACGGAACCCTAGAACTAAAAGGTGTTTTCACGGAACCCCTAGAACTACAATGTATTCTCGTGGAACCCTATTCCACACATACAATTAGAAGAATATATCTTAAAATAATATTTAAAGTAGATCAGCATGTTATAGGTTATTTATGTAAAGGCATTTAAAAAAGCATGAAATTTTTAATCTACACTGCTGGCCACCGTAAATGCAACACCAAGAAAGACAAGAGATAGCACAACAAAATTTATTTTGTAGATAACATGTTGACCAAGTATCAAATGATTAAAGTTATAGACTTCTGTGAAGTGTGGTTCCTGCCAGAATCAGTAGCCAGAGTAGCCGCCATTGTTGGAAATCACCGCTGCCACGCACCTCGGCATTGATTCAAAAAGACTTTGGATGTGTTCTTGGGGTACAGCAGACCAAGCAGCTTCCACACGTTACCAAAGTTTATCTGGTGTGGCAGCTGGGGGTGTAATCTGGGTCAATCGTTGAGCAACCATGGACCACATGTTTTCTATCGGCGAAAAATCCGGACAGCGAGCCGGCCAGGGAAGCAATTGAATCTAGTGATTGACGAAGAACCTTTGGACAATGCATGTCACGTGTGGTCGCGCATTATCCTGTTGAAATAAGGCTGTGGCCAAGCCCTGAAGGTAAGGAAGGACAACTGGATCCAACATCTCGGAGATGTAGCGCTGGCTGTTTAAAGTACCGGCAATTTGTACTAGAGGAGTGCGAGAGTGATATCCAACACCGCCCTATACCATAATATCCGGTGCAGGACCAGTGTAGCGGTGCATAACGCAGCTGATCAGCATCCTCTCTCCACGGTGTCTCCAGACTCGAATCCGACCATCGTGGTGTTGCAGACAGATGCGTGACTCGTCAGTAAAGACAACTTCATTCCATTCTGCCGCCCACATCCTTCTTTCAACGTACCATTGGCGGCGGAGATGCCTGTGGTTCTGCGTCAAGGGTAGACCAAGCAATGGACGTCTTGCGGACAGACCACTCTGCTGTAAACGGCGTCGAATGGTACGCGCAGACACTGAATGATGCGTTACAGACTCAATGTGCTGTGCTATGGTTCGTGATGTGACTGAGCGATCCTTCACTGCCATGCGCACAATTTGCCTGTCCTCACGTGAAGTGGTGCACTGAGGTGGATGCGATCGACCACGTCGGTCCGTCGTACCCTCCTGCATCCAACGGTCACATATCCCCATTACAGTTGTTTGGTTTCGTCCAACACGACTACCGATTTCCCTGAAAGATAATCCACAATCTCGGTAGGCCACTATCCTTCCTCTGTCGAACTCGGATACTTGATCAAAAGCTGATCGCTGTTTTCTACGAGACATAACTGATCGTTTTTTGAAAAAACCACAAGAAAAACACAATTGCCGAACTTGAAATCGTCGAAATCTCCAAGCCTTAAATAGCGCTTTGAGGTGGCGCCACAGGCGTGCGTGATGTGTGTCTGCGCTGAAATTCTAATCATTTGCATATCTCACCTCCGCTAATGCATGTTGTAAATTTCATGTTATTTGCGTGCTTCCTTCAGGGTGTTGCATTTACGGTGGCCAGCAGTGACCTTTAATACAACTTGCTCATTAAGTATCCTAATCTGTGGTCCATGCATTATGTTTAGTTACTGGGATGTATGTGCTTGCATTGTTTTTTAATCCCAACTGTCTAAGTCTAGGTCTATTGCAATCGCATTGCATATTCTGAGTTTAATTTGTCTCTATTTTTTGTAGACACTCACAAGGAGAAACATTTTTCACTTATACACATTGTTCTGAATGGCATTAAAATGGTTAGAGAATTACTGTGTATTTTGCATAAATTTGCAACATAAAATTTAGGAAATGTAATTAATTAAGAACAAGTAATTAAAATAAACTTTTTTTTTGTTGACATAAGTAGGAATTGACTTTTGAAATTTTTTTTTACATTACTGGTTTATTATTCAGACGCTAACAAAGAAAAAAATCTTTTTTTAAAAAAAAAATCGTGAAAAATAGAGTACTTGAAATCGCTAATAATTAAATACATATTTTAAAGTCCATGAAATAATACTCCATTTCTTAAAAAAAAAACCCAAATCAAGTTTTTGGTATCTTGTAAAAAGAAAAATTAAGAAAAAGAAATTCAGAATTGGTATCATATGATGTATTTGAATACTTAATTACTTATTACCAATGCCAAATTTAAATGTATTCAGAATTTTCAATCACAAAACGTGCATAAAAGATATGATCGATTTCCAAAAATGCAAATTTAATTTCTGAATAACTTTAATTTTTAATCGCTGAATAAATGGTGGCGAGCGGACACTTTGAAATACATCGTGGTTAGATGCTCTATCATTTTCCTACCATCTCAGAACAGATTCGATTATCGAATTACAAAGATAAATATATTTTTGCCAATCAAATTTAATTATTTGTATTAAATTGTTAAGATATTATAGCGCGAACACATTTTTAAAAAAACATATCACGTATTATTTACTAAAAGAAGAAATACAAAAAGTGACTTTTAATTTGAAATCCAGAGAATTAGGTGACCCCGCGCGGAATAAAAAGGAAAAAAAGCATATGTAAATTTGAATTGAAAACATCCTAAAAGAATTCGAAACATCAGAAATTTAGAAAAATGTCTAAAATTTTTGTTTTGTAACTGGGTTGGACTAAATCCAACGGTAAATGATATTTATGCCTTTATAATAAAGGTTAGTTAGTATTTATTTACTTGTGATTATTTTTCTTTTATTTACTTAGCATTTATTTTTACTGACATTAATGAAACTAATTAATTTTATGGCAATTGCACCTGTTCTAATATTTATTTGACTCTAAAATACAGTTTTCGACAAAATTAATGAAGTTCATTTTTACCCTTCATTATATTGTTACTTACTATTAATTTTTGAATATTCCTCTGAAAATTTTTCTATTACATTTCGCTATGTTTTTAAAATGCATTCGCACTATAATATCTCAACAATTTGATATAAACAATTAAATTTGATTGGTAAAAATGTATTTATCCTTGTAATTTGATAATCGAATCTGTTCTAAGATGAGGAAAGAATGTGCCCGCTCTAACCACGATGAGTTTCAAAGTGTCCGCTCAGACCACGAAATGTTATGTGTCCGCTCCAACCAAGTCCGCTGTAGCCCCGCAACCGAATAAATAGGTGTGTAGAAGTACAAAGTTTGGTAAAATATGTTTACATTAAACATCTCATTAAGCAAGAAATTATTCCTTATTTGCAGATCCCTCAAAGAAAGGACGGGAGATGTCTTGAGGGGGAAAAAATAACAAAACATTCTCACCAGAAACCTAGAAGTTACACACATCACAAAAAAAAGGAGCAAGAGCGGAGAGAGTAGTCCTAAAGGTAAAAGAGGACGCGGGAAGAGGTTATCTGGAGTGAAGCGATATGAATAATTACCTTGTCCAGTCCACGTGATGAAGATGGTCACTAAAGAATTTTGCGCACACAACCGCCCAACTTGTTTTATACGTGGCCTTGATTTCTGATGTGGTGAAAAAATAAAAATATAACGTACATTCTTTCTCGCAAAGTATTTAAGTAGATTGCTTGCGTCTCCATTTTTGTTTACCCTTCTTCATTCTGGAAGTGGCAGAAGTTTATTTATCTTGTTTTGAATTCTTGTGATGGATGTTTTTGCCGTGATTACAGTATGTATTCGCTTTTAAGAGGTTGTAAGAGATCAAGAGTTTTATTGACAGCATTGAATGGACAGAACCAAAAAATTTCAGAACTCAGTTGACGGCGTCAGATATTTTCAAAACAGCTTAAACATCAAATTTCTTTATATTAAAAGGATTAAACCATTTGTGACATAGAATAATAAATCAGATTTGGGATCGAAAATATATGCATAATACGAAGATTCACAACAGCAGGGGTGGGCAGACTTTTCCAGGATACGGGCTACTTCTAATTTTTCGAGGTGTTGTGGTCCACCCAGTGTTAGTGGCGCACACAAGGGGGGGGGGGTCCACAGGTAAAAAGTATTTGTTATTAGTATTTTTTTTATTAATTAATATTAATTATTTACTCAGTAATTTACTTTTTGCTGTCTTTTGATCCCAACAATCGACAAAATCAATAATAATAATTATAATTGTTTGGCTGTGTATTGGGGTATGATACAAGAATGATAGACCTTCGACCCCATCCCCCCACCCTTGAAAAATTCTTGTGTGCGCCACTGCCCAATGTCGTAGGTGTGGTGAGGTAAGGAAAAGGTTATTATTATAGCACTTAATAATAAATACGGAATATGCACTTATATATATATATACATATCTACAGTAATAAAATAAAAAAAACACTTTAAAACCACGTTTAAAGCAAAACGCAAGATACAAACTTAATAATATAATAATAATAGCCACAAATATAATTATATCGAATGATGCATTTATTATTAAACAATTCAAAATACCTTAAAAAATAAAACATTTTCATCTAAAGTTAGTTTGTATTGTTGTAGTCAGTAGAAGGCAGTCTACATACTGTCAGCAATCATAAATTTTCCGTATGTTATTACTAACTGCTAAAATCTTCAGGCGGTCACCCCAAAATGTCTTAGCGGTCCACCGGTCGATCGCGATTGACGTAATGCTCCCCCCGGCACGACAGCATTCAAATGAGCCCCTTGGTGGTCTATGGAAGTTAAGAATTAGTCTAAGGCACAGGGGAAAAGCTTTTTACTGTTAAAGAGAGATGATTGCCTCTTTTTATCATATATTAATTAGGAAATATAAATGAAAGGCATTTAAAGATGCCTGATGATAATTTTTCTCCTCCAATATTTGAAGAGAAGCTCTTGTCGTATAACGCTTTCTAAATTGAGAGTTTATGTTCTTTATGTACCTGAAGTGGCGCGCATCCGGAGGACAGAACCCGCGACCTTCAGTTCCGTAAGCATGCAACTTACCACAAGACCAAAATGATCCCTTCAGTCCAGAGACTGTTACTGATATAAAAACCACTACATACTCTTTCCCCACCAGTGATTCGGTAAATAGTCGAACGAATGATATAGTTGTTATGACGAGCGTGTGAGTTGTTGCTGCTGCGTCAAGTGTGTCTGACGGCTTTGGTTGCTCTTGCGGCGAGTAGATGGCGCCATGACAGCTGCGGGAAGGTTGCGTTTTTCTTAGCTCAGCGTCAAGGCCACCAATGAGGAGGATAGATCCCGCAACCTTTGCGTCCGTAAGCACGTAACATACCACTGAACCAAAATGAACACTTCAATCCAGTGGCTGTTGATACCACCGCTATATACCAAATTGTGTTTGTGTACAGTCAGTTTTTGAAGTGAAACTTCTTTGCGGACGGGAGTGAATGGGAAATTGACCCAGTTTTGCGTAACAGTGATGAAGCGAACGAAAGTAGTGATCCCCCCATCCCACCGAAACGTCGCCATGGTGAGGAGATAGCGAGCGGGAGGAAAGAGAGCGGGGGGTACACCACGTGACTTGCGTGATATCCGTGAAAAAGTTGGACGATTGCTAAGAAGGAATTGGGCATCAAAAGTATATCTTGCTGCTATGGGCGAAAGGCACTTAGGTATTGGTGACATTAAGTGGGCACCCTTGCTTCTCTCGTAACGAATTCGCGTGGCGTATTTTCGTAGTTTTTATGTAATAAATGTGCCGTTTTCAACGAATAAACGCACCCAAAATATTACCATTATATGGCTCTTCCCGTTACGGGAGTGTCTGGGGCATTGTGTATATGTCACTAACGTTCGCGCCAGAATCGCCACGGATAGCGTCTTGTAAACAAACACAGTAACTTCTGTTTGATGCATTAAGTTAATATTATTAATTTTTATTTCCATTTATAAAATTAATTCTGGTCAGATAGCCCAGAACAAATGCAAAAAGAGGAAAAGAGTTTGGTGAAAGAAAACAAAAAAAGGAAAACTATCAGCAAGTCCAGGCGGAAGTCTATATATCACCGGGTACTTCTGTCGCAGCTTTTATCATCTTTTTCCATAAAGTGTTAGTGCTGTACTCATCAGAGGCTGCTGCAATCATTGGATCCGATGATGATTAAAAGCCGATTATCTGAACAGGAGACTTTAATGTGAATTTTGCTTCAGAGGAAGCAAAGCCACTCATCGAATTCTTGAAACAGACACTGAATTTGACAATGAATACTGATTCTAGAGAAAGAAATACAATATACGGGAACCACGATTGATGCAGCTTTCTCACATTTTCTTGATTGACTACAATCGAGGATTTTTATATCCTACTTTAGTTACCACCCACCTATTGTGTCTTTCTTGGAAAATGATGATGCAGAAAATTGAATAAAAATATTTTCATACAATAAATGAAGTTCGAATTTTATTTCATTAAAGTTATCTCAGCAGTTTAATATACACTCATGTCCATAAATTAAGGATAATGAAGTTCAGGCAAAGAAAGAGACAAATTTGACTTATTTGTAAAGTCTATTTATTAAACAAAAGGTAAAGAGCAAAAAAGATGCTATATGTTTGACATAATTAATAAAAATTGCGATTTTTACTCCCTGGAGCAAATTTTAAAAAAAACATATTTACAAAAAACAGTATAACATGGTTAGTATGATGGTTAATACGGAGTATGTCTCCCGGACGATGCAAGCAATACAGGCCTTACAACGCCTACGCATGTTGAGTATCAAATTATCAATCTGATCTTGGGGAATATTACACCACTCATCAAGCAATGCCTTCCAAAGTTCCGGTAGACAGGTGGGAGGGGGTTGACGGGCTGCAATTCATCGGCCAAGCATATCCACACATGCTCTATTGGATTCAAGTCCGGTGAGTATGCTGGCCAATCCATACGGGTGATATCCTCCGATTGAAGCATTCGTTTACAATGTTTGCACGGTGAGGACGGGCGTTGTCATCCATAAACAGAAATTCAGCACCCATGGCGCCCCGAAACAAACGTACATGTTGTTCCAGAATGACATCCGTTAGATGTGGCCTATCATTGTTACACTCTGAACATGCAGGTCAGTTCTGTAACCAAAATTCCTCCCTAACGAGCCATCCTGCACCACGTAACGGTGTCGTTCAATGGTGTTCTCTTGGTGGTAACGGGTACCTGCGCTCTCCATATGAAAGTCCGGCGAGAATCAGACTGTAAACTAAACCTGGACTCGTCAGAAAACATCACACAAGACCACTGTGGCGGTGTTCACAATGCATGCTCTCTACTCCAGGTTAATCGCAGGCGACAGTGAGTTGCGGTAAGGGGAACACATCTAACAGGCCTACGAGCATATAGACCAATGTGCCCTAAGCGTCTGTACACGGTCTGCCTTGAAACTGTCGTACCGGTAGCTGAAGAGAGCTGACGAGACAGGTCGGATGCTGTGCTCCGTCTGTTTCTTTATGGCAGTAATTCCGGTCCTCATTCGGCGTTGTAACTCGGGGACGTCCTGTGCTGTAACATCTCACATTACCATCATCTTGGAATCGTTGCCAAAGCCTGGAGAGGACACTCTGGGCGATTCCAAGTTTATCGGATACTTCCAGCTGAGTACGTCCACATTCCAGTCGTCCGATAATTCTACCACGTAAAAAGTCATCCAAAGGCTTCCTTTGTGCCATAACTATGCGGTTATTGCACTGAAAGGCTTTTAAAGCGCTTGTGAACAATTTTACTTCTTTGCCACCATTCCTTATATACCCCTCTCTTATACTCTCGTCATTGTGACGTACTATCCGCGCCATCTGGTGGTTTCCTGTAATCTGCATATTTTTCTTCAAGATATGTGTGATAATTCTACAGGTGAAATTTTTATTTTAGAGTTCAATTTCTGTGTGATTCTGAATTATCCTTAATTTATGGACATGAGTGTAATAAGATCTATTCCTGCATTTACGGCCAACGTCGCCAAAGAAGTTTCACTTCTATCGTGTGGCTTTCCACGTTCTTTTTTTTAATTAGTGAAAACTATATCGTGCAACATACACACCAGTTTATATTTCACACTAACACCACGATCTGAACCAACACGAGGATTGTTGGAGACGGACCTCGTAGCTTTGATCCATGGTCACGTGTCAAGGATGACACATGAGCTGGCATCCCCCTCTACAAACTTAAATACCATGCCAACGAAAGGACTTTGAGCTTCGACAAATTTAACATGACTTAGTCCAGTGTTTCTCAAACTGTGGGGCGTGCCCCCTAGGGGGCGTGATAATCTACAAGGGGGGCGCGAGCCTATTGAAAAGTCAAAACAAAATATTATTTAAGAAAATTTTTAATTTATGGAAGGAAAACAAACAAAATACATTCTTACATTAAAAAATTAATAAAATACACATTTACATTGATGTAATAAATTTATAAATGTATCAGTAACGTACAATCTGTTTTATAATTAGTTTAACAACCCTAAGTTAAGAACAAGTTTAATAATTACCAGTGACCCCATAGGTTTGTCATATATAAAATTATAACCAAAAATTAATATTTATCTGGATAACTTTCACGGTTTGCAATTTTAATCCATTAACTGCCTATTTAAAGTTACGTGATTCCCTCCCCAAGGCCACAGTTTTCCACGTGGGTGCGCGTATGTGATGTATGGGGGGGGGGAGAAAAGGAATAACTAAGCAAATCATCTGAACCTATACATTGTCAATGTCCTTTTATTGCATTCCGAAGTCTTCGGAATGATTTTATGAATAGCAGTGCACAGAAACTATCGTACTTTGGAAAGACGTATTTATACGTCCAGGGCAATAATCGCTTTGGTTTAGCGAAACGTTTATATACGTCGGTGGCACTTAAGAGGTTAAAGTCGTATTGTAACTAAATCGTCCATGTATAGTATTATTGACATCAATTCTTTTTTATTGTATGGGAAGGGGAGGGGGCGATGAAAATTATGATTGAATATTGGGTCGCAAATAGTAAAAGTTTGAGAAGCACTGACTTATCCCTCTACACAGTAGGTCTTCTGTGGCACTAGGCTAGAGCCCATGATACGCCAGCCACAAGCTCGTGACCATAACCACTAGGCTACCGTGGCTACAAAATGTATTTAAAACGGACATTTTTGATAATACAGAACATCAATTTAAACAAATGAATCCAATGAATAGAAAACAATTTAAATAGGCAATTTCTTCTAAGAAATCCCCATATTTTAAAATAGTAGATAATAAATTGAAATGCATATTTACATATGACTAAGGAATTTAAAGGAAACTTTTTTTTCTTTAGCATTAGTTTCTTGTAAAAAGATTTTTTTAAAGAAATTTATAAGGAATAATCTGTTGAAAATTTAATACATTTGTTGTTCATATAATGAAATATAATTACCTATTGGTCATTAACAATATATTGAGAGATAACATTGCTTCAATTTCGTGGGAAAACAGATTGTGTCTTGATACATTTGTTTTTAAAGCTTCTCGAAAACAAGCCGACAGTGCCGGCTTAAGAAGTCTAAAGACTCTCAAATTGCAAATTTTTCAATTTTTTGAAAGAAACATATGTTAAAGTTCGACATTTCTGAGAATTTTGATGCAAAATTTTGTTGATACTGTGAAAACTTCCGAGGTTATTGAGAAATAACTAGTGAACACAAAAAAAAACCCTACCTCTTTCTTATCTTTAACTTAATTTTTTTCAAAACAAAAAATTTTAACTTGCTCTCAGGATTTCTCAGAAACTATTTATGATATCAATTCGAAATTTCATACACGTGTTCAAAATAAGGTTCTTCGTAACTTATACAATTTTTTTAAAAAATTAATAGAATTTTTTTATTTGAATTTTATTTTATTTTTTTCTTAAAATTTTAAAATTTTCGTTATAATTGTATTTAAAAATTTTTTTCTCTAAATTTCTTAAAAATTAGTATAACTTCAAAAGTGAACATTTTTATGCCAAGTAAAATTAATTTTGTAAATTTTGATCATTTTGTACTTCAGAATCCTGCGAGATGTAAAATACTGATTTTCATATTTTTGAAAAATTGTCCAATTTATATTTCTTTATAACTTTTTTAATTTTTTCTCAAATTATCTGAAAAATAGAGAAATAATGTAAATATATATGATTGTCATGTGGTAAAAATTTCAAATGATTGTTTTGTTTTATTGCTAAGTCACATTAGTTTGAAGAAGGATGTTTTTTTTTTCAAGTGCACGGATATCTGTTAAGGGTCCTGACACCTTAAGCTCCTTTTGCGCCCTAGGCGCAGGACATCTGCAGGCCCCCTTGGCACTGGAGGATCGTAATTTATAACTAGAAAATTTGGTTAAGTCCAGCTTATCCTGGCCCTTCTGGGCGCTCGCCCCAAGCGCCACCTTCTGGGTGAACCGCAAGCCAAGCAGCCACACATAGGTTGTCTTTTCATTTCAATATCGATTATGTAATGCCAGTAACAATAAAAATTAAAAGACTATTAATCACTTCAGAAAGCCCTCTCTTTTTTCCCTACAGCCTACGAAATATTTTCTACTAGGCAACCGGTTCATAGTGCTGAAAACGTTTTGGGGCAGCTTTTCTTGTGTGCTCCGTTCTTCTTAAACTCAAGCCGATGAAATATGGTAAAAATAAAGTACAATTAAACCCGGAGTTACGAGATTTTCAATCTCGTCGATTCGTCTTTTTTTTTTTTCCCATCACTGAAATTGTGGCGGAATCAATGCCAGAGCCTGAAGAAATTAGTAATTTGATTGAAGAAATTGTCAATTTTGCCTTTGCAAACAAATTTAAAAGTGGATCGTTCAAGAACGGCTGGATTCCCACAATCAGGAGCTGATAATTGAGGAGCTCATAGAAATTCATGAGCAAGAGCAAGACTGAAGAACTTGAGTCTTTGGACCCAGTTCAAGATCGGATGACGGTTGGGAATTGGACAGAAGGCCTCATTTTAACTGAAAAACGTTACAAATTTTATAGAAAATACATACTCAATGAAGGGCGTATTTTTTTCAACAAAACAAGGAATTAAAAAAATATTATTAGCATACTGCGGGGAAATTTTGTGAAGGAAAAAAATCTTTTAGCAATCAGAATATAGCTAGATTTTATGGAACTCTCTATATCAAAATAACTTCATTTTGTGATAGCTGTCGGTTCCTGCTTGACTCTGAACCCTTTTGTCTACCTGTAAACCCGGCTATGTGTGTGGGAGAAACTGAATGATCCGCAGACATTATTTCAATCTAATTAATTTATTGTTACCAAAATGTGAATCAGACACAATAACAATCTAATTAAGGTAGGTGATTAAATAGTAGAGCACGGAGGCGAGATTCTATAACACGGGGATACTACTACAGACCCTCAACTGAATCTAAGACAGCTTAAATACGCTCAAATATAACTACGTCGCACACTAATAAGCTAACTTCTAATTAATCAAGCTCACAATACCTATACTTTTTATGCATCGGATCCTACACTGGAAACTTGCAGGTGATCTCTATCGGGCTTGATCAATGTCGTTGGATCCACGCTCTGTAATCTTTTTCCTGGACAACTCCAAGACCTCTTACTAATTCCACTATCTTTCAATCTTCAACTAACAAACTAACTCGCAGACTCTATGCTAACTTTTACTTGCCAACTCCCAAACTTGCGAAAACTGAATTTATATAATATACTTCATTTATATAATCACGCTTTCTTGGTCGCCGAAAGTTGGTTGAATTAATTATTTTTCCCCAGAATAGTCCTCAAGGTGTTAGTATAGTCGCAGATAGAACCGTCACAATTTTAAGATTTTGTATTTGTGTTATCTAAGATTTTGTTGAGCATTTTTTTTCCCTAGATCATTATTTTCTTTTTCATCTCCAGCCCCAACTAAAAATAGTTTATAAGTATTTATATGGAAAATTACAGCCCGATTTACCCGAATTCGACTTTCTCGGTTTTCTTTCAGTCCCACCTATCGCCTAAGTTCGGGGTATTACAGTAGTTGTACTACAAAACGTGGCATCTTAAGATTTTTTGAGGCCTTGGCTCTCTAGGCCAAAATAGGTCTCACCAGCGGTCCTTTTAGGTAGAGTGTATATATAGAAGGAGTTCCCAAACTTACCGTACCCACATAGATTCTTTTTTATATCAAAAACTTGACCATGAACTAAGGTTTCATTCCCGGGATCCCAGGTTCCCGGGAAATCATAAGATTTTTGTACTTTTTCTCTTTCCGGGAATCACACGGGGCTTGAATTATCTATGAGGTAGCTATTTTTGACTTGACCTTAGATTTCAATCTCGGACATCGTTACTGTGACATTTCGCAATCGTTCACCCCGAGCTTCCGGACGAAAGAATGTTCGTTACCCCAACTGTGGGGTAAGAGTGTAATATGAGAACTTTGGGGGTGAGAATTTTTTCACAGCTAGCCGTGGGTGTATCGAGCTTCGTTAACAAGAAATATTGGGTTTTTAAAGCAATCGTATTTGGTTGCCAACCAGCAGTGATCGAAGTGAAGTTCCAAGATCTAGATTTATGTGGATCATGTAAGTACTAATACTTAAACTATTATTTATTTAATCTTTTTTTTTCTTAAATCTTTTGGATACTTGTCTTTATTATGAGCTATTTAATTGAATCAGCAATTTGAAGAAGGGAATGAACCCACAAGCTGTTTGGGGGGGGGGATATTTTTATAAGAAATTGCGCAATTTTTCTTATTTATTATTTTTCTAAACTTTCATGTGAGATTCTTATATTAATATTTATGTAACAATAATACAGCAATTCCATAAACAAGAAATAGGTTATACAAATAAAATATCTTACATACAATAATTAATATTTTTAACGTACATAATCGGCACTTCAACAGCAAATGAGTTTTCAAGTACATACTAATATTTATCTCTTAGTAGCAACATTAGAGAAATAATTGATTCAGAGCTTAGACTGGTTAATTTTCAAACGCATGCGAGTCAGTAAAGGAACATTAATTTTAGTAATTATTTTTCAAAAGGGAATTTTTTCCATGAGATTTTTAATTTACAAAATCTTTAACTGTAACATTTTTTCCATGCCTGAGTGACAAAAGTATAAATTGCTTGTGCTTTCTGAAATCCTATCTCAAAAATGAATAATCAATTTACTATATATTTTTGTACTTTTTAGCTCATTATATAAATAAGAATTAATTTTGTAATTTATATGCATCCTTATTTTATATAATGATTATTGATTTTATTTAAAAATAACTTGTTTTTAAATTTTTTAAAATTTTGATGTAATTTTGGGACTTCTGGGAACGACAACTACATTCCCAGGATTTCCCGGACATTCCAAAGAATGGAAATATCCTTGAAATCAGAAACCCTACTATGAACCCCTTGTGAAATACCTCAGTTTCAATTCATAATAGAAAAATTATAAATTTAATTTTGATGTCTTGAATAATTATTATTTACGCACAAATAGTGTATAAATAAAACGTGATGTCTGTGAAGTAATATTTATTCATATTATAACGTTTGTATATTAATATGTAGAAACATATTTTTCTCAATGAGAGGGAGTTCCCAATGTGTGAGATAGTTACCTTCACAGGGATGTCTTAAGACATGGGCCAGATGAGCCCGGGCCTCGGCCCCAATGGCAGCACTTCTCTTTCTCGACTCAGCTTTAATGATTCAAATAATTTCAACCGGTCAAATGTTTTTTCCGGCTTTATTTTTCGCAAAAAGTGGGGTTACCACCACACCGTACACTATTATTACTCAGTGGCGTAATGTACACCCCCGCATCTCGGGGGGGGGGGGCAGGGTTCTAGGGGGCCCGAACCTGACTGTTGCCAAATGCCTACTTTTTGTAATATCCAACTTGGGAGCCCAAAACCTGAATTTGCAGGAGGGCCCAAACGTTCTCCGTTATACCACTGTCATTACTCTTTCAGTCAAACAGCGGCAGCCGGTAGAGCCTGATTGTTCGATGCAAGTCATGCACATTTATTAGTTTCGGGTAGTTGTTTGTACGAGTATTTGACAACGCATACTATGTACTGTCTACTTGTAAGGCTTATAGGTGAGGCCTGCATTTGTGTAGGGCCCAGGGCCTCAAGAAGTCTTAAGGTACCCAATTACTTACGACAAATTTTTTTTAAGAAAATGGAGATATGGGTATTTTTTTGCTGTTTTTAGATTTGTTCAAGTACATTGAAAGAAAAATATGCTAAAATTAAGAAAAGAAAAAGAAATTAACATTACTAAAATGGGAAATGGGTAAAAATGTACAAAAAATAACATAACAAGGCCCATTCTGTACCAAAAGTTTATAAACAGATTTTCAATTTTTCAATTCTGATGAGTTGTTATGTTATTCATTTTTGAAATGACCTTCAGGATAAGGGATATTTTAATCTTTACAAAAACCAGAGCACTTTATTTTTGTTATTATATGAAATTGCTTAAAAAACCAGTGATTATATTCACATAAGGGGCTGTAAATTTTATAATAAAACAGTGATTAATAAATCTGAAGGTTTAAACACTTCTACTATTATACAGAACATACACACAAAAACTCATTTTCTTTTTTTTTTCAAAACTTTTTTAGCAACCACTTGCCCCGTTTGAGTATTTTCAAAAAAACACATTTCGAGTAAAACGCTTTTTAAAGTATGACATATCTTGCTTAAAGCAATAGTATCTGCTTTGCCTAAAACACTTGTAGTTTCGTTCTAATGAATGGAAAATAATAAACTCAGTATTCTTATAAAGCTAATAAGATGGCCTATAACAGAAGATCAAATTTGTCAAAATCCATAATTATAGGGTAGTCGGATACCTTAAGACGTCCTGATATCACATGAAACATTTAAATATGCAATGAAGGTATGAAGTAATAACAGCACAGTTCTATAAAAACAGAATCAATATTACGTGCCTCCCTCGTCCTTTTTTTTTAAGAACAATTAATCGAATTATTTCATTTTAAATCGCAAGCATCCCCTTATCTGTCTCTCAAACTCATATGTCCATCAAAGTTCCACCAGGCTCTTTAACATTCCAGTCGTGTTCCTCTTAAATGCTCAGATAAGCTCAGGCCTTTTTTTTTTCTTTCTTGTAATTCTTTCTCTCCCCATTTACTCGTCAAACCTGATCTGCTCCCTATTCGTCCATCTAGATCAGAAATTCTTACGCGATTACGTGAAAGAAAAGTAAAAGCGGCATTCAGCAGCACATTTACGGTATTTTTTTCCCTTTTTTTTTACAGTATACAACCTAATCCCTCCTCCCTTTTTGGAACCACGTGTACCGGTTAGTTCTGATTCACCATCTCCAAAACACATCCTACTTTTTGACCCTTCCTGAACTCTCCACACAAAAGGTAGCAGACGTTAAAGTGGAAAGGGGAGGGGGTTACTGTATGAGTCGCATGTCCACCACACTCCTTTTCTTTGTCCTATTATTCCTTATCCTTCTATCTGGGGAATAGCTATCAGAAAGGGACAATACCAGAGTATCCTTTCTTTAAGCCCCGCGATTTTTTATGGTACATAATAAAAGTAATGGAATTATACTGTAATGCGTAATAAATTTCTTACTGACCTCCAAGTGGATGTAAGAAGTAGACAGTGAATGTACTTTTTTTTGTCATAGGAAAAAAAATGAAGCTGAAAATGGGTTTTCACAAAGAATTAATGAAAGGGGGAAAAAAGCACCAAAGGCATGTAAAGAATGCAATGGATATATCTGAAGAATTTTGTGAGATGGTTTTCATTGATACATATCAATAATTTATAATTATATAGAGATATTTTTGGAAAAATTTTCTTGATTTTTTTACCATTCGTGTAACATTGCCAGATTGGTATGCAAGTAGTAAGTAATGCTTAAAGATAATAAAATATTATTTACTGTATTTTTGCGCTAGGTGAGTGTGATAAAAGTGAGTGAGTAGCGAATATTTTCAAAGACTAACTTACAACAGCGTTTCTCAAACTATGGGGCGTACCCCTCTTGGAGGGGGGCGCGTAATAACTCTACGAGAAGGGCGCAAGCCTAGCAAAAAGTCGAAAACAAAAGATTATTTTTAAAAAATTATTAGTTTAAAAGTAAGCAAACAAAATACATTCTGACATAATAAAAAATAAAATACGCATTTACACTTATAGAATACTAATAAATGTATCAGTACTACACAGTGAATTTTATAATTAATTTAACAAAAAGAAAACAAGTTTAATAATTTCGAGTGACCACCATGGGCTTGTTTTGTATAAAATTTTATACAGAAATTAACACTTATCTTGGTAATTTGTACGGTTTATAATTAATCTCTTCACTATCTATTAAACGTTACGCGATTCGCTCCACATTGCCACCGTTTTCCAGGTAGGCGCTAATATGTGATGTATTGGAGGTAGAGGAGGCGAAAAGGAATAAATAAGCAAATCCTCTGAAATATAAGTAAATCTTTTGCACACACTGTTAAGGTCTTTTTATTGCATTCTAAAACCTTCGGAATAATTTTATGGATAGCAATGCACAGAAAAAATCGTACTTTGGAAAGACGTATATATACGACCGGGACAATTGACGCTGTGACTAAGCGAAATGTTTATATACACCGGTGGCACTTAAAAGTTTAAAGTCGCATTGTATTTTTTGCGTCAAAGTACAATATTATTGAATTCAATACATTGGTATTGTATGGAGGGAGGGGAAGGCAATGTGAAAATTATGATTGAATATTGAGTCGCAAATATTAAAAGTTTGAGTGAGTGAGAGTGAGAGAATATTAACGTCACACTGATTAGCAACACGAGGGCTTTTGGCGACGATCCGCGTAATTTTGAACCATGGTCAAATGACGCAGACGACACCTGAGCTGGCACCCCCCTCTCCTAACTACCACACCACACCAACAGGTTAAAAGTTTGAGAAACACTGGCTTAGAGCATTGTTCTTCAAACTTTATCGATTCACGGAGACCTTGAAACTATAAGGCAGTTTCTTCAAACTGTGTTCCACGGAACACTAGGGTTCCCCAAGCCACAATAAAAATCGAAAAGAAAATTATAAATTTGTATGCAAAAGGGATTCACGTTCTCTATAGAGTTTTTTGTACCCTCTAAAACTTAAAACTTATCCCTGTCATTAAGAAACTAAAAATTTTATTTCTAAATAATAACTTTATCTTGCAATACTTTTTGAAATTTTATTATATTATTAAGGAATATTAAAACGTTTTTTCTTTATTTTTAAATATTATCTAAAGGATTGTAAATATTTTGTTGTTTACTATTCCTTGATCCACGAGATAATTGTATACTCATTAGTATGTCTTGCAAAACGAAATAGCTCTCCAATGGAAAACACACCTTCTTGCATTTGTTGAAAAAACAGCTACAGTAAAGAAAAGGGAACAAATTATGGACCTATCAATATAAATTCGGTGTTAAAACTCTAAATTTAAGCAAAAACAGCTCCTAAATCTTATGTTGCAAATTCATGCAGAATATACAGTATTTCTCTAAACATTTTAATGACATTCAGAAGAATGTGTATAAGTGAAAAATATTTCCCACTGAGTGGCTACAAAAACAGAATAAAGAAATAAATTAATCTCAGAATACGTAATGCGATTGCAATTAGTCTCAATAGCCCTAGACTTCGACGGTTAGTGATAAAAAATGCAAACACTTATACCAATTTCTAATCATAATGCATGGGTAGGTGGCACTTGGTTCATATATTAATATTATTAATGAGTATATATATATTAAAAGTAGATTGAAAAGTTTTTAATAATAGATGCAATACTTATTTAATATAATTTCCTTTACAAAAAGTACCTATAACACAGTTCATCTACTTAATATCCAATATTATTTTAAGATATATTCTTCTAAGTGTATGCGTGGAATAGGGTTCCACGAAAATACTTTTCTAGTTTTATGGGTTCAACGAAAACACCTTCTAGTTCCAGGGGTTCCGTGAATTGAAAAAGTTTGAAGACCACTGCTATAAGGTGTTTCCACAATGGCGTAACGGAGAATATTAGGGCCCCCCTGCAAAATCATTTTATGGTTAAATACGTACTTGGCATCAGTCAGGTTTTGGGCCTCCCTGCGAAGGGTGTTACGCCACTGTGTATCCGGGAAACCCCATCCACAGATTCCTCCTCCTTAATCTTCTTCGTTATCCTCCTCTATAAACCTCTCTCTTATCTTTAAATAATATTTAAAGTAGATCAACAAGTTATAGTTACTTTAAGTAAAAGAAATTGGAAATACACACCATGTTTCTTATTAAAATTTTTTAAAATAATATTAATGTAATTTATTCATTCATTCGTGCTCCTGGCATCATCTAACACTGCATCATATTTAATTGACATTCAGAAGAATGTCAATTAAATATGATGTATTGTACTCCCCCCCCCCAAACTTTCGAAGTCAGATATACTGAAACTATCTGTAGTCGTACTTCATATTCTACGTTAGTATAGTTCTACATTTTGTTTTTGTTACCACATACGTAGTAAAATGATTTCAACTTAAATGGATTGTTTTGAATGACATTAAAATGTTTATAGCTGTGTGAGAAATCCTGTGTATTTTTCATGAACTTACAAATATAGGAGTTGTTCTTGCTTGAATTGAATCTGTTGATATGTCGAAGTTGTTCTCGCTCCTTCATTGGCAAACCTTTTGATTTATCCAATCGTGCTTGAAGCACGCAAATTTCACGAAATTTAAGATTTTATTTTTTCTATAGAATGTTTATTTATATTTATTTTTCAAACAAACTACCTTTAAGAATTCAATATTTTATAAAAATTAAAATTCAGAAAAATTTTGAGGCTTTGGTTAAACAGTGGTCGATCACTTGCGGAACCCCTGTCAAAGTTCCAAGGAACCCCAAGGTTCCGTGGAACACGGGTTGAAGACCCCTGGCTTAGAGAACATGTTAGAAGCCATAACATAAAATTCTTTTCACACCTCTAAAGATTTTACTTTCTGTTAGGAGGAAATATGCGTTTGAGACTTATTTTTATAATTTATAATACTCCTTCCTTAGGAATTTTGTCAAAAATAATTAAAAATTCAATAAAAGCCTTTTTTAAATTATATCTTTCTTTAAAAATATACTAAGAAATGCCTAATTTAAATTCATATTATGTTGTAAACAAAGGAATATACAAAGATTACGAAGCAAATTGAAAATAAATTGGAAAAAGTAGGGCCTAAAAATGAAAAAGAATTAACTATATAAAACACACCAAATAGAAACACACATTAAAATTTAAAATTTTACACCGAAACTTTAATAATAATTGGTTTTTTAAAAATATAAATACCTTCATGTTTTTCAAATTAAACCGATGCCATCTTTGAAAATAGAATTAATAGTAGTAGACGATCACCCTTGTTGATAAATAAAACTAATAATCATTTATTATTATAAAAAAAGGTAAGTTCTTAAATTAAGCAGACGATAATAAAATACTTACATTTAAGATCAAACGATTTTTAAAATAGTTTTTAGCAACCATTCATGAACAAATATAAATAATTCAAATGAATCAAGTAAAGTTAAAGTTCAAAGTGAAAAATAATGAGAATTTGCAATGGATATATAAAACAGTATACTCAGTCAACAATAAGTATAAAGAAAAATTAAAATGGAAAATAATGATATCCTATACATACATTAAAGGAAAATGTATGCAAACAATTTTTCATTATATATTACCTATTTTACCAACACAAAATGATACATAAATTAAACCAACGTTTGCAAGATCTTCGTAATCAATATATACAGTTCATTACAAGCATTGTAGCGGCTTTTACACTCGCTGTCTCATTTTTTAGATCTAAACCAGACGTCCAATAAACAAACTGTTGTAAATACTAGAAATGTATTTTATGATCCATTGCAAAGATAAACAATATAAACAAACTTCTATAATACTAGAGCTGTTTTTTAAGTAAAGTTCGCTTGTTTTTTAAAAAATAACAACAATATTTTGTTTCAAGAAACCTTTAATTTAGGATTGTACATACTTTTGCCTATTTTTCTACATAGTAGCCGAGTTTATTAATACACTTGTTATACCTTAGAACTAAGCTTTGAAATTCGAATTAGTGAGAGGTTCGTAATATCGAAGGTTCGAATTAACGACAGTCGACTGTATACATACAAATAATATATACACATAATAATATATACATATAATAATATATGCAAATAGTTATAAACCTAAGAATGACCAGTCAAGATAGAGAAAGAAATATTAGCCACAGTAGTACAATAACAAACTCCTGGCCTTAGGAACCAAGATTGCAGGTTTAAGCAATGTTTTGTGACCAGTCAACCTTCACCTGTAATTTGCCTACATACTGAGCTATAGGGAATAGAAGAAATATTATATATATGTATATAATCAGTGGCGCACACAAGGGTCCGGATCACCCCCCCCCCAAATCCTTCGGGGTTTTTTTCAATTGATTATAATCTTATATTTATAGTACGTAAAATTTAATTAACTATTTGTTATTAACAATTCCCTTTGTTAATTAACGCTAATTATTTAATCAAGAATTACTTTTTTACAGTTTTTGTTGTTCTCGAAAATCGCATGAATCAAAAGAATATGTTAGGTGGCGTATCAAAACGTGATACGAGAATGGTGGGCTTTCGATCCTGGACACCCTCCTTCCCCTTGAAAAAGATTAGAAATGGGAGAGCCATTTAAGGGGGGGGGGGGCACTATCTAGTAGAGGCTCTCGCTATCAAATGCGGGCGCTTCAATTAATTTAATTCAAGATCTCATCGAATGCTAAATATTGCCGCGGTTTTATTTTACCAGACCCAAATTGATACTCAAAGGATCTTTTACATGCCATAAAACGGACCAATGATCTTCGCATCTGGAAAATGTATCGACTCCAGACAGAACCAAACCCGCAACCTTAGGCTTACAAAGCGGGCACGCTACCTCAAATCCACCGGAGCCAACAGGACCCACATATATTATAGGCCCTGTCATGTCTCCAGTCGGTAATTTTTGTACTACTTTTTTATTTAATAAATCTCAAGCGCACGATCTCTAATATATGAGGTTCAAATTTCATGCTATTTTGGACCATAGAAAGCCTTGCATAGCCCACTAAGTATGAAAAATTTAATTATAACGATGTGTGTGTGTGTATGATTACGATAAATTTTTTTTAAGTAGTCAACTGATATCTTTATACAATGACTTAAGTAGTAACCTCTTACGGGATTAATAAGTAAGGGCAATAAAAGAAATAAAAATCACTACATTGATATATCAAACGCAAACTATTACTTTTAGTGAGTGCATCACAAATGTATATGTATATTTATTTATGTATAGCTGGCAGTTTGCTGTTATTGGCGTCGTTGCTGTGTTTGAAATGTTCCAGAACTCAATGTTTCCCAGTGATTTCTTTTATGTACGTACCTATAGGGGTTTTTTTTTCAGTTACTAAAAGCATTATTTTTCACACACTATGCAATTGCAACAACTCTTTGGATAATTCTGAGTGTCATCTTTTGATAGTTCTATTGAAACAGACGTAAAAAAGTTGCCGATGTCCCAGATTTATTCGACAAATGCCACCTGCAGCAACGATGCATCTGCCCACATGTTTGTGCGTAGTTGCCACCTGTGCTTCATTAAAACAAAAGGATCGAACAACACACGGCACACGCAATAACTTAATTTTCATCCTTCTCTCCAGATAAACAGAATTTTATTTACATATTTAACAGAACCATCTGCTCCTTCGCACACACAATTCCATCTCTCGAACATCCACAAAATCGAATAAGTTGTCATATAAATTACCGTGACACATGTTATTTGTTGTTTCAAATCTCATTATCAGTATACGGTTATAATGAGCAAACATTTCACCGGAAATTTATGTCACATGCATGCACTTACACACGAAAGCAGTATAAAATAAATAATTCATTGTTTCGGAGGGAAAAAGTGCAAAATCAAGCATAAAAATGGATTAAATGCACTAGTGGGTTAAAAGAAATGTGATAAAAATTGAGTATTAATACTTACAGTGATTTTGTTTGAAGTGAAATATAAAATAAGCACTTATATAAAATATTTGGCGAATTTTTTCCCCATAACAATTACATTCATGCAAACTTTTATCTTTCAGTAACTTGTATGATATTGTGTCTTTTTTTGTATTCCTTGCATGCAGTGGCGCATACAAAAGGGGAGTCCTGGGGGTCCGGACCCCCCTCAAAAGCCCTTGATTTTTTTTCCGACTGATTATAATTCTATGTATATAGTACGTAAAAATTAATTATTTGTTTTCAATAGTTACTTTTATTTATTACCGCTAATTATTCATTCATTAATTAATTTTTTACTGTTTTTTGTTCCCGAAAATCGACAAAATTAAAAGACTATGTTGGGCAGAGTATTGAAGCATGGCACGAGAACAGTGAACTTTCGACCTTGGACCCCCCCCCCTTGAAAAATTCCTGTGTGCGCTACTGCTTTAATGTGTTTAGCAACCAAGTTTAAAAGCCCTCCCCCACCTAGAAAAAAATTGCTGCAGATTAGCGGATCTCTACTCAATAAAGGAAACATGTTTGCAAGATTTCAAGTATGTAAGTTAAATATTTCAAAAACGGGAATTTTTGTGTAAAACTCCTTAACTCCTCACTATCCCCCTTGAGAGTCGATTTTCCCCCAAATCTCCGTGTTTAAGGGATCTCTACTCAAAAAGGGAATTTGCTTGCCAAGTTAAAAATCTAAGTTAATTAGTTCCAAAAAAGAAATTTTATGTAGGAAGCCCCCTTAACACCTCATCATCCCCCCTTAGGAGTCGATTTTCACAAAACGCGTTTTTAATGTATTTCTACTCAACAAGAGGAACGCGTTGGCCAAATTTCAAGTCTGTAGGTCTGATAGTATAGAAGATGTGATGGCTGGGTAAGTGAGGAAGTTTTGGAGTGAATCCCTTTTTTTCTATATATACAGATATATATAAACTAGGTCGATTTTAAGGAGGGATTAACACACTCACACATAGATAAACTTTAGAGGAGAGATGGTTAAAACCGAAAGTACCGTGTGGGCCACTTCGTAAAAACATTATAATCCCGCGGCTCGCATATAAATATATATATACCGTATTTACTCAAACCTAAGCCGCACCCCAAACTCTCGAAATATTTTTGTGAAAAACTGTTGGTATCATTTCTAAGACACACCCTGAGTTCTCTACACATTTTTGAGAAAAAATAAGAAATTGTGTAAAAGAGGTTTGTGACGGATCTATACGTGACCTTATCATTAATCCTCTTAGGGAAACTTTGGGGCTAGCTTTCGCGTTAATTCACAGCCATCCCTCTAGAAGAAACCTTGATATTTAAATTATATTGACTATATAAAGTCAAGGTTTTTTGTAAATGTAAGATAGAAGGAGCAGAAGAACTGTTGCGGTGATTCGTTAGTAGTGAGATTTATTTCATTATCACCACGTGAGTTTAGGAAGGAGTTTACCAATATAATAAATTAGTGGATTAAGGTTTAAGGATCTAGGATAGATTGAATTAGATTAAATTAAACAGATCACTTGCGCTTGTTTACTTATTGTTCACTTAGAATAAATTGCTCTCTTTGTATATCACTCCTAGGGTCTCCTCTTGTACTTTCACTTGTGGTTGATTAGTGTGTTTGAATAGTAATAAAATAATAATTATTACGGAAGTTTCTGGTGATGCTTTGTCCCCCCCCCCCACACACCCTTAGGTAGGCAGGACGATGAAGGAGCGACTTCAAATAGGTCGCACTTACAGGTTTATCAATATCCGATGCTTAAAAAAAATTGAATGAGAAGTAATAAGAAAATAATTTATTTTACCAGTTTTAAAAACTGTCAAATATACTGTGGGAGTGTCGGCCTAATCAGCACCCCTCGCTCTCCGTCTTGCCATTCTAAAGGTGTGGGGGGAACAAAGCATCACCAGCAACTTCCATAATAACAATTAGTTTTATTTATCTTTAAACACACTTAAACAATCACAAGTGAAACTACAAAAATAAACCCTAGGAGTGATATATCAAGCGAGTTATCTAATCTCAATACCCAACTCTAAGTAAACCCGACTACTTGACCTAGATAAGGAGAACAAGCGCTAATGAACCGATAACTAATTCTAATATCAAGAATCTTCAATCTAATAATTTAATCTCTTATTAATTACTTTCTTAACTCGCGCTATGTTTGTGAGTGAAATATTCCAATATTCACACTTACGTAACAGCTCCCCGGCTCCTTCTATCTTACATCTACAAAACCTATAAACTTTATATAGTCAAACTAATTTAAATATCACGGTTTCTTCTTGAAAGGTTGTGAATTCATGTGAATGCTAGCCCCAAAGTTTCCCCAAGAGGATTAGTAGAAAAATGACGCGAATAGATCCGTCACCAATACGTACATGAGCCTATAATTACTCTAACCTTAAGTATCAAGTTTTGAAAATGAATCATCGCTCCCATTGTCACGGCCGAATTCGAAATTTGGGCCAGCGTCGCCATTTTCCCACACGAAATCGTCTTCCATGCTATCCAATGCATTCGTTATGTAACATTTTTACAAAAAAAAAATGTATAAAGAAGAATGAAAATTATTAGAGACTCTGCTGAA
Source organism: Trichonephila clavata (assembly GCA_019973975.1). NCBI lineage: Eukaryota > Metazoa > Arthropoda > Arachnida > Araneae > Nephilidae > Trichonephila > Trichonephila clavata. The sequence continues at coordinate 55,377 of BMAO01036240.1, forward strand.
CGTTTTCAAGCAAAAATCATATCCTTTTGCTTACGCTATAGACGTATGTTTGTTTCATTCACGTCAAATTTTCAGTAGCGGCTGCTCTGTTTCCGTTTTTTTTTTAATGCATATAAAATTGCCTCCTTTTTATAATTGCGTCATAGGGAACTGTGTGTGATCTTAATACTATTACAGATATCTTTGATGTTTAGGTGATTAAAAGAGGATTATACAAAAAAAATGGTGCGTGAAAGTCACGGATAGAAGTGAAACTTCTTGTACATTCGTTTCTCAGAGCAATACGAAATATTTCTCTTATTCCATAAAACGTCTTTTGCTGGCTGTAAACTCTCTTCAATAGTTATATTTTCACTGATTTCATCTTGAAGAACTTGAGACGCACTCTGTTTGAAATTGAAGAAACTATCATCGATTGTAACATCATACATTCTGTACTGTGGAGTAGCTACTAAATATTGCAACCATGTTTTGATGTTTCTTTTATTAACCAAATCCATCATATAACTAGTTTCTGTGAATTTTCCTCCGTTTGATGTGAACATTGACACAGTGATCATCATCAACATTCCGTGGCAGTCGATTGACCATTGTATTGACGGATACTGGAACCATTGATTATTTGCCCTAATATTCCAAACTGACCGTGTACATGTCTCAATCGCCTAATTTGCATGAATTCGTGGAGAAATGAGTCTTTCTGATACCATATCCAAAGTAGGAAGATGTGGTGGAATTTCTGGGTATACAAAACCATTATACTTTGATAAATTTGGTATACTTTTCCTATTTAAACTTTGTCGGCAACAGTAGCACGCTTTAACGTCTTCTAAATTAATTCCGGGTAAAATATTTTGTAAAATATTTTTATGCTCAGCAACAGGCCCATTTTCAAATCATCTCTAAACCATAATGTATCACAAATCGAACACCCGTGACCGAAAAGATTATCAACGAATCGCTTTTGGAAATCTTTGTGAGCATTTTTATGGGAATCATAGTCTTTGTGACGTAAGATAGAATTTAGTATCGATTCACATGCATCAGTTCCAACACGTACTAGACTTGTTGAGGGCTCTGTACTTGTTGGCTGCACAGGGTGGTTCACAAAGTCCTTATTAATCAGTGCTGGTATTAGATGAGTCTCAATAGCATTCCCATCATCAGTCATTAAACTCGGCATTAAGAGAATATTTTGCAATGTTTTTTTCCGTGCTCGATATTCTCTCATGCACTCTGATCGAGATTTGACAGTTGCGCTTGATGAATTTGCGCTATTTTTCTGTTTTTTTAATCACTTTTTCGACTGGACTCTCTTTCTGCTAGTTTTTCTTTTCTTTTTCTTTCACGAAACTCTTTTCCTCTTTGTGCATTTGATTTAGGCATTCTGATTAGAATCAATAATAATTCAACGCAAATGAAAATTAAAAAAACAAATTAGCGGCCGAAAACATCTTTATGTGGCTAACAATCTAAGGAAATAATTTTAAAAGGCACGCTTTTGCTGCAAGAGCTATTTTGTCTACACCGTAACGCAAACATTGCAACACATATAACCGTTGACAAATGTCCCCTGGTCTGGTGAGAAAGGGGGGAGTCGACCAATCGGAAAGCAATCATCCAACTTTTTCACGGATATGACGCAAGTCGCACTAGGCTGGTTCTGAGGAAAATAATATATTCCAGACCCCGCTGTCTTTTCCTGCCGCTCGCTGTTTCCTCACCATTGCGACGATTTGGGAGATGGCGGGGGAAATCACTACTTCCGTTTGTTTTCTTTCTGTTACGCAAAACTGGGCAAATTTTCTATTCACTCGTGAGCATAGAAGTTTAACTTCAAAAAAATTCTTCTAAATATGAGCACACAACGATATTTAGAATAGACTGAAAACTGCAGATTAACTGCGAAATGGTCTAAGTCATCGACACAAGTGGCTAGAGAAAACGGTTAAATATTTACTTTTGAAAGGTGGTGGAAACTCAATTTCCCCCTATCAACAAATGTTTTGCCTTCGATTCAAAGCCACACCCGATTTTCAGTAGCACTAAATCTGGAACAATAATACGGTTTAGATTCGAGTAAATACGGTGTATTAGATTTGTACCCATTAAAAACATTTATAACCTCGGGCTAGGCAAGGTCGTCTCACCTTCCATCCCTTCACTGAGTCGATAAATAAGTACCAAGCTTGCTTGGGAACTTAACACTGATGTTTTAGCGTCAAACTGATCACCTGATTGGAACATCTGCTCATGCACCTCAAGGCCCAAGGTCACGTCGTACTGTTATGGACACAGTAGGCCTTGGCCCTCATGGGCTGTTGCGCCTCTGAGTTAAGAAACGTTTATTGGATTGAAAATTTCAAACATAGGATGAACTATTATTATTTTGTTTTCATTCTTTTTCATTTATACACGCATAGGTAATTTAATAATTATAACGCATTGATTAAATAATGCTCAATTTATTTAAATAATGGTATATTTGTTTCTCAATTGATTCACTTAGTTTTTGCAAGTTGATCTCAATGCGTGCACATCATAATTGATGTTTCGTCCGCAGTGGTGGATTAAGCGGGTGTCGGACCTGCCGGCCGCCAGGGGTCCCCAGCGCTGGTAGGGGCCCCACGCTTGATGAGTGCAGAAGGCCAGCAACTAACCAACCACGCCACCTTGGAAGAAGAAATGAAAAGAAAACTGAGATACAGTGAAACCCTCACTAGAAATGTATCGAGATCCAAGAGTAATCCTAATGTAGAAAAACTTTTGAAAATATTTTTAACAATACCGATATCGAATGCCTCAGGTGAATGATCTTTTTTAATTTTAAAACGTGATAAAAATAATTTAAGAGGTACTGTGGGAGAAAAGACAAATTGAAACAACATGGCCTTATTATATACAGAATAAAATGTTTTGGACAAAATAGATATGGTAAAAATAATTGATGAATTTGCCAAAGAGAAATCAAACTGTTTAGCAAAACTGTGTAAGCTCTTAAGGTTTTTAATTTTTCTTTTATACAGTTATGATTTTCTTTAGCCGATGAGTTTTATTGTAGCAATACATTATATTTTGAGAATTTAAAGTAAGCGACTCTCTTTTCACTGTTTTAGTTTTTCGACTCTTAAGCCCATGGCCTCAAACCTTTTACCGCCAAGGGTCTCCAACTACTTTAATCCGCCTCTGTTCGTCCGATGAGTTTGAGTGTGATTTATGTTTGATAAATTTCATTTTTTCGAAAAGAACAATTCGTTCATGTAAGTTGAAAAAAATTTACAGGAATCAAGCGTGATGCTGCGGGGGGGGGGGGGATCGCTGCAACGCAGGTATGCCCACTTCTAAGAATGCATAAAAACAGAAGCAACGTCATAAAATAGAAACAATTATGGGATTTATTTCTTACAAAACACTGCTCCAAAAACAAAAATATTGCTCAAAATAATCATATATTGTATAATTGTAAAGAATTTCGCGGGCCGCAAAATTATTCATGGCGGGCCGTGGTTTGGCCACCCTTGCCTTAGAGATTGTCTTGTTATTAAAAATATCGAAACAAGTTTCCTTTATTTCTACCCTGCAAAATGTAAAAGGATTGCTCACAGTTCAAGAATAAGTAAGACAATTGTGTAATGGGTATATCCGAGTTTTTCCTAATAATCCACTTTCTTTACAATTGAAAACTTCCTCCCGAAGAAGAAGACGCGATATATGTAAATTATATCGTGTTTAAGTATTAGCTTTCGGGTTCGAGACAGAGAGGTTAAAAGCTAAAGGATAGCAGTGAGGATTAACGTAAGATAACGTAAAGCTAGGCGAGAGCACTTCGTAGATCATTTGATTAATATTAAGATTGACGATTTGGTCAATTAGTTGTTAAATTGGATTTGGTTGGTTAGGATTAGATTGCTTTAGAAATTATCTTCAAATAAAAGTAGGTATTTTGCCTAGACATGCTAAGTGTATAAGTGATTTATTATTATATCTCCAATTATACCGTCTACTTCGTTGTTGCTCCCATATTTATCAAATGGTGCATTTCTTGACTTGGGTTGTTGAATTTGCGTCATTGTTAAAAATTGTAAATAAAGTGTATTGTTTTGACTATGGGGGGGGGGGGGTAGTTTTCCTTCTAACTCTCGTACACTGAGGAGTGGGGAAACTCAACCATTACTACAGTTGTGATTCGGAATTTTCCCAAATCCTTCTGAATACTTTTAAACTTAATTTTAAGTTTTGTTGTTTATTACATCAGAAACGAGTTGATTGAATTTTGTTGATTTCCCTCAAATTCTGTTGATCCTTTGTTAATGCATCTTTTGTACTGCGAAATCTTGATACTATATAAGCTATGTAAGAAAAGCGTTAGTGTATTTCTCGAAAAAGAATACAAAAAAAAAAAAAAAAAACACATTATACCGCAACCTGAAATTTGAAAACAGAAAGTATGGAGACATTATCACTCATCTTTAGAATCTGGGGCTTTTAACAGTCAATTTATAAAATATAATTTCGTAAATTTACATTCATTTCATTTTCAATTTCATTTCTTCAAGTAAATATGTTTACATCACGGATGAAGGATTTTAAATATGTATTTACAACAACACGTAATTTCCTGTCCCTTATAAATTTTAAGTTTGAAGTGAATATTTTTGTTTAAGAAAGTCTTCAGATGAAATATTACATTCTCCGAGTTCTATTTATATATTTTTCAATTTATTTTTTTAAAAAAAAAGAAAGTTAAATGCGTTTTTGTATGCATTATAGCTCGATGCATCAAAAAATTCGATGTCAAAAGAATTTAAATGATAATGTTTTTAGTTGTTTTTATTGCAGGGAAAAAAACTGTTGATTCAAAAGAATTATTTTTACAATTGTTTTTAACGTTGAAAATGTAATTTTTTTTAAATGCTATACTTCGAATAATATAAATACTCATTCCAATATAAGATAGCTAATCCATATGTGTAAGTATATATACACTGGTATTCAAAATTAAGAAAATTTTTAGAATTTTTAAAATTTAGAAATTTTTTTTAAAAATTAAAAAAAAAAGTTGTCAATTATTTCTAGAACTACTGGACAGATTTTAAGGAAATTTGATATGGATAGTCGGACTCTCGATAATTCGAAATTGGCGGGACCAATGAAAACCTTCGAATTATCAAGAACGTGGGAAAAAAACTTCCAAAATACACGAAGAGAAATTTTTTTCGAACACATTTAAATTTGAAACTATGTAATAAAACAACAATCGTACATATGTATAAAATTATTTTGAAGTATTTTTAAAAAGTATAAACATATTTATTATACGGTATAAATATACAAAGTAAACTCGCATAAAAGCATAGTATATACATACTTACATATTAATCTCTTTGACGAAAAAATCTGTTATCTTTTTCGGTTTTATGGCATTCAATCTAACTTTGTCAATAGATTTTTCTAGAATAAATGAAGGTTGAAACACGTCCGCGTCAACATGATTTTGAGAGAAAAAGTCGTATAGTTAGTTCAGTGACACTTTAGCTTCTGTTAGAGTATCGAAGTCCACTTCCCCGATTCGTTTTCACCACTTTCTATATTATTGGGGGTCCAAAGTCACAATTTAAGCATCAGATAGGGTTCCCGTGCAGCGATGTCCATGTCAACCTCGACGTAATCGTCAAACGTCAAATCTTGTTCTGCGAGAGCTTCCTAAAGGAATGGTTCAGCATTACATTCTATGAGTGTATTGTGCACACCAACCAGATTCGGCGTTGGTAAGACCGATTTTTTAAAACTGTTCTGACTTTTCAAAGGAACAGGACTCCTCTCCTTCACACCCCGACAAATACCTTCCATTCTTCATTGGAAATAAAATCGTTTCGTACCTGGTTCCCTCAGACACTGCCCCCAACACTATTGGTTCTTCAAGGCCCGGTCCAGTCCGGCCAATAACCCTATTCGGTGCCATACAGATGACCCATAAACTGCCATGTCAGTCTGACGCAAAACACACACAATCCTACTCATCTCTTCTTTTACAATAGTGGACCATCCTTTCTGACACATGTGTAGCAAGACGACGTGTTAAACGAAAGATATGGACGGCTGACAACAGGTGCGGCCGGTCAATTAACACTAAAAAGGGGTTACGCACAGATGGTCATCAAAAGGATACACGCAGAAACAATACAACACTAAACTTGTAAGCTCCAACCTGTTTGCTACAGAATTGTACCTGATAGTGAGTGTTCGAATGGTCGAGAGTTTTATGGATAACTTCGAATTATCGTGTATTGTAGTCTGGTAAGCCACAGATTTTACTTCAAAATATTAAGTGTACCCAAACGTAACGTTTTAGTTCGAAATATCAAGAGTTTTTCTAGGGACAGAACTTATTCTTCGAATTAGTGAGAGGTTCGTATTATCGAAGGTTTGAATTAGTGAGAGTCGACTGTATATAGGGCTGATATCACGCAAAAAAATAACCATTCAACAGTTAAAATTCATACGCATGATCGTGTGTGACATTCGTTGGCGTCGGAAGGTATGAAGTAGCAGCTGCAGAATAGAACAAAATAAATTGGTTAGTATAAGGTAGGGTCCCTCTTTAAGATGTCAGGCCTCACATCGTGATTTTATACCGTAAATAAGGGAGTTTATGAGTTCCAGTGGCACACACACACACACAATGAATCCCACTCGTTCAGAAACTCTGGAGGGTTCTCGGAGGGGTTTGCAAGTAGCGATTGCCCTCCCCAGAGCATCCCAGGCAGGCTCCACACCAGTGATTCCCAAAGTAGTCTATATCGAACCCCAGGAGTCTATGAAGACGTGCAATGGATACACGTCAGAGAAAAAATAATTTGAGAAGTCCATGAAGTGTAAATGAGGTTCTACGATAATTTCTCTCTTTAAACCAGATAATGACTTTAATTTTTCAAGAAAATTAAATCAAACTGTGTGTGTGTGAAAACAGATTTTACCAATTTAACAGATTAGTTTACTAAATTTTATGAGGTTAATTTGCAGTTACAAGGTGACAGCTAAATTTTATTAACACAAGGACCATCATTTTAGCGTTTCTTGTGTGTGTTTGCCAGAATTAAGCTAAAAGGGTATAATATTGGACGTCGCGAATTTTCCTAGTTTCTCAATTGGCCACAGACAATCTGCCAGGAAAAGAACATTTTAATTTGCTTTCAACATTTAAATGCCCTTTATTCAGATTTTGAAACAAGGTTTAAGATTGTTTTGACTGAGGTAATTGCCACAGTAGGCGATGAATTCATCTGATCAAATCGAAAACAAGCAATTTTACAATTAAAAACAAATTTTAATGCACCATGTTTTTATACACATTTGGCATCCACTTCTGAGCTATGGTACACATTTCAAGTCTAGCTCATCGGGAAGTTAGTTTGAAATCAATTGCAAAATTCCACCCGGACAGACATACAAGAAAGCAAGTTAATAAAAACATGGTAAAAAATTGCCATACTACAAGAGGAACTGATCGGGAAAGGCAAAGTAGCGGAGATCTTAAAGTATAGTTTAGAACCGAATGTCACAGAGAGAGCAATTTTGGTTTAAAAAGATATACTTCTTATTTATCTCGAATTATGGAGTATTGTGATAAAGTCTTTAGTTGCTTTTCCTGGTGAAAAAAAAGTTTCAATGCCGTTGCCAAAATAAAAAAGAAAGAAAGAAAAAGACTGGATACTACTAACTGAGGAGATTCGAGGTTAAACCTAACAAGATTGATGCCAAATGTTGAAAGTTTAATATTGAAGCACCAGATTTATCAACTCCCATTATAAACATTTGTTTTTGATCAGTTATATTACGTATTTTAAATTTTAATTTAATTCATTATACGTGAATATACTCCTTAAGTTTTAAACACTGTACTTCACTACAGTTAGAAATTTAATTCTTTTAAAATAAGTAGTAGTACCAGCTATCAAAAAGACATTTAAGTTGATAAATTTGCAAAAATTCAATATTAGGTAAGCAGGGGTCTACCCGAAACCGAAAAACATGACAAGGTTTGAGACAAAAAAGTTTGGGAACCTCAGCTTTGAATAATCACATACAATTCTGTTATACATATTTTAAATTACTTTTGGTTAAAAGGGCATTGAAACTTTGTACTTTTTTTTAATCCCCCTGTGTATAATTCAAAAAATATAATATTTGACTATCTATAGCTTAAAACAATTATAGTTAGCTTTTTTTTTTTTTTTTTATTGCGGAATATGTCCGTGGGGTCTCAGGGTTGTTAACTTTCTCGAGGGCTGAAAATATAAACAATATTCAAATAGATATAACTCTTTGAAATTAAAATTAAAAAATTCGAATCTCTTACACATTATTTATAAAGGAATAGGGCTTAAGAAAAGTCTAAAATGTTTAAAATATAATCATAATTTTAAAAATTATAAGCATATGAAAATAAGAAATATTTCTAAAATAAATGTTAATTAAGTTTTACGTTGCGCATGCTATTTTCTAAAGTAGTAGCTTTAATTACTAGCAATAAGTTGATTTATAAAGTTAAACGTATTCTTATTGCACCGTAATATTTTTAAATAAATAGAATAATAAATTATATTTTTTTTAAAAAATAAAAAAATACATTTTTAAATTTCAAAATTTTTAAATATTTTGAAATACAAAAGATACATTATTCTTAAATTAGAAGGGTTTGGGGAGTATAATGCATTTTATAATTATATACAGTGCTTTACACAAAGCTACTATTTTAGAAAAAAAAAGTGCGTAACGCAAAAATTACTTACTATTTATTGCAAATTTATTTCTTATTTGCATATGCTTACAATTTTTAAAATGATGATTATATTTCAAACACTTTGTACTTTTTTGAAACCATCATCCTTTGAAAATAACGTGTAAAACATTCGAGTAATTTAATTTAAATTTACCTGTTTGAAAATTGTTTATATTTTCACCCCTGAGACTCCTAAAAGAGTTTTAACGATAATTCGCTCGCCAATATTTATTCCCAAATAGATAGTTTTCTATATATTTCTGTCTTTTCAAACAGATAAACTTAAATTGTAAAACGCATCCCAACTATTTTATATCCCAAAGATCTACTCAAGCAGAAACAGTAGTATATATCCATTAAATCTTTCTCTTTCAGTGTAGAAATAGATTAGGTCAAAAACATGAAAAGGTTTTTACTAACCTAATCACGACATTTCTTCGCGTGACTGAATAGTTAACGTCATTAAACTATCACTTCACGTGCAACCGTATTCTCTTAACCTTCGGTAGTTAAGAGCATTTATAGAATTATTAAGTGGAGAGAGAATTAGAGCTTTATATAACGTAATAAAATAAAATAAAAAAGTTTTATTATTGGAAGAAGAGAATGGTTTGTGTTAAATAATAGTGAAAAACTCTGGAATGTAGTTAATGAGAAAAGTGGTTCTTTCAACTTGGACTAGTAATTCTTTTTTTCTTCAATTTAATTGTATGCAAATAAGCTAAATATATTCACTCTCATCCCGATCACTTGTAAACACTTTGATACAAGCCCCACAATCCTGACACACATTTAATTAAAGTATTCAAGATTGTTATCTTGCTTTATAAAACTTATTTAAAAAAACACGTATTCCCAGTGAATAAGTAATCACAAGTTAGTTATTACCTTCAAACATTATTAGTGTGTGTGTGTGTGTGTGTGTGGTGTGTGTGTGTGTGTGTTTTGTGTGTGTGGTGTGGAGAGAGAGAGGGAGAGAGAGAGAGAGAATTGAGAAGCATATCTTAATAATTAATATTTAGCAGAGGACATAATGTAAAAAGAAAAAGCCGACTTCTGAAAATATTGAATCTTTTGGTCTTTAAATTATTTGGTGTATTTCAGTATTTTTTGTGTTAATACTATAGAGAAGACTCAGTCAGATTTTACACAGATTATGCATTTTTCACTTTGCTGTAGCTCTTATCGATCATAAGGAACGTTATGATCGCCAGGAATTGGGTGAGAAGAATATTAACGCGCACTGTTAGCTACACGAGGGCTTTGGTGACGGACCTCGCAATTTAGAATCATGATCGAGTGACGAGGACGACACCTGAGCGGCACACCCCTCCTAACTACTACACCAACGGGAGGACGTTCCAGCTCTCGACAGATTTTACGTGCATCTCTCCCCTACACGGCGGGTCTTTAGTGGTATTGGGTTCGAACTCATAACATGCCAGCCATGATTCGACACCTTGACCACTGGGCTACCGTGGCCACCGCCAGGAATTGGACATTACCCCCAGTGGCGTACCTAAGATGTGTGGGTTTTGGGAGACACACCACAAACCAGCAGATTTTTATTTTTACCTTAGAGATTACCTCTCGGAGCTTTCGTCAAAGTGGTATATAATAGAATGTAATCCCCCCTTCGCCATTAAATAAGTGTTTTCGTTACTGGTGTTGTCCCATGAATGTTCGCATATAAGATTTGAATAATAGTGGTAATTTAAAAGACGAATGATGTTCAGAAATGGAGGCCAAGATGTTACGGATTCTATTTTTCTGTTAAAACTGCAATAAAATATTTATTGTATGTGCATTGCGCTCTTTCATATTACTTTAACTATTAACCAAGCTTATTATTTTGCCAAGTATTCAGTAAACTAAAAAAAGATTATTTAAAGCTCCCTTGCAGGTGCTTAAGGCATGAGCCAATTGCGCCCAGGGCTTCACCCTCGTTGGGGTCTCGTTTCGTTCTCTACTTGGTCTTAATAAGATCATGATCAGGATAATTCTAATGTTCAAATATTATTACCGTAGATATTCTCCGAAAAATGGGGAATTTCAAACTGCATGTCTATTGGCAAAAGTGGCAGGACTGTATTATAATGTGCTGACCGTCGTCCATGCCCAGATATAGGCCTAATGCCAAAACAATCATCCAACTCTACGAAATATGACCATCGGTCAAGCTGATTTGTTCCTAGGTTTGTGAAATCGTGAATAATGCACATTTATTTGTTTCAAATTATTGTTTGTACGAGTATTTGACAATGTGCGCTATGAACTGCCTACTTTTAAAAATCCCAGGTAGGGCCTACATTTTCATAGTGTCCTAGAGCATCAAAAATTGTAAAATTTCTCTGGGACTAGGGCAGAGGTACTCAACCTGCGGCCCGCATGCGGCTCATACGGATCTTTTTAAGTCACCCGCTCATATCCCATTTCTCTGAGAAATTCATTTTAATTCATGAAAATTTTGGGAAATTCTTTGTTAAAAATCAAATATGTCAATTCTGCTTTATGCTGTCGATATCGTATGGGTGCGAATTGAATATATTTTTTCTGATTAGTTGATAATAGATAACAGGGTAGCGACCATTTTATGAGTTGAACTACTTTTTAACTATCTTTCATATCTTGCAAGTGAAAAATATTCGAAGAAAATAGATCGTTTCAAGACGGTTGGAAAATTGACTATTTTGTAGTGAAAAACAAGCATGGTTCTGTAATTGTTTGATTGGTCACGAGTGTATTTAAAAATCCAATAAACACGAATCGTTCTCAATGAAACTTTTCCTCGAAGATCTCTTTCAAGAGATGATAAATAGGCTTTCTTGAATAATTTTTACAACAGCAAAAAGAATGTTTTGTCTGTGGTAATGTCACAGCGATAACAAAGGCACCTATGAAATTTGTACATCATTGGTAATCATATGAAACCGTTTACTGAAGCAGAAATTGTGAAAGAGTGAGCTTAAATACTTCCTATTTAAAAAATTCAGTGACAAAAATAAAAAAAAAAATATGAAAATAATAATGAAACAAAAACAAAATAAGAGTTTTTATAGTTTGACCACAATTTCCCCATATTTTAAATTTCTATGTTATCTTGATCTTTTTATGTTTTTTATATAAGCATTTCTCCTCCACCCCGTCCCCTTCATTAATACTCATGTTGCGGCCACGTGAAATAGCTAACATATGTATGCGACCCGTCAGAAAAAAGATTGAGTATCCCGGTCTAGTGCCTCAAAAGTTTTAGACGTCCCTGCTTCGGTCATCTTTCCTGAACATTCTCTTCGACTTTGATTATGAAGAGTCTTACTCGCTAGGATAGCTAGTTCTGAGTGTCCAATTTTCTTGATAGGCCTTTTGAAATAAATAAAAATTATCGCATTAATAAAATTTGTTAGAAAGTGTCAAAATATTACACAGGTTGGGGATTCATACCATTGATAAGGCGGAAGCTACGCCCTAGTCTTACGTATTAGAATATTAATTTATGACTTTAGGCTTAACGTTAGGCTTAAAATTAAAATAAAATTACACAATATCCACTTCAAATAATTGTTTCCCCAAAACTTTAGCAACCTCTTCACACAAAACAGTTATAATTCTAGAATATAAACATTAGAACTGTTGCCAATCTGGCAAAGAAAAGAAAAATACAAAAAAAAATAGTTGTGTCAGTGACATATTTTTTATCGTTTTTTATTTTCCAATTTGACAATTACTTACAATTATGAATTCTCAGTTTATAGAATACTGTTCATAATTATAAGAAATATTCGAATGATTAAGTACATTAGTTAATAATAATATTTAATCCGTTGCATTAAACTGAGAATCAGAATGCATTTTTCACAACCTATTTTTTGCAATTTATTTTAAATAATACAACAATCATAGTAAAAATTACAACAGAGTTCTTACCGGATATTACGCTTGATTCTTTACTCCATTACGCAAGATCTTTATTCACATTAAATTCTATTTTAAAATTCACAATTAGCATTTTTATGAGCTCGTGCAATAGTTCTTTCGGACTGACGAATTCATCACTTTTAGACTACAGCGTAGCCCCGTCATATCAATCAACATTGAAATTGAGGGAAGGTATATTTGAATATGTGATTTGCATGATCTTCGAGGAAAGATTTATTTACGCGTGTGAATGCTTTGTACTTAGGAGTCAATTTTACATTTTAATCTCTTTCTTTCTTAAGATTAATTTTAAGTTTTTTGTTGTTGTCGTTGAAGAAAAATAATTTTTTCGAATGTTTTTTTTT